>JAQGBW010002264.1:0-20570 GCA_034698625.1 Julus scanicus
TTTCCAATTTCCATTATTATATTAATTCTCACTTGTTTATGTAGTTTAACTAAATTTTGAACAGAATCTCTTGTGATAAACTTTACATATTATATTAGCAAACGCCACTGGCAAAGTTTAATGCAATACTATTATTAATTACTATAGTAAACTGTCGTTTTCCATACTCAGGTTTGCTGTATAAATCCTGAATACGTACTCCGTAATATTCCTACAATTTGTCCAAGTGCGATTATGACGCTAGTACTCATTTCATATGACTACTGATTACATAATTCCACTGTAATCGTAATCAGTTCTCTTACTCATGAGTACAATTTGCCCGACACTGAATTATGCATGTTCAACATTTAATTTGGTATATTGGAATTTTGAAATTGGCCAAAAATGAAACTGCGTCACAGTCGACAATAATAGGTACATGTAAAGAAAACTGAGTCTTTTATAGAAAAAGAAATAGCCGAAAATCTATTTTTCTCGTTTTTAATCAAAAAAAGCAATTATAATGGCAAGTAGCTGCTGTGCTCCAAATGAAAATGTATTGGAGGTATGTTTCACAATACATATCAAAATATAGAAATCAATACATGTGTTCCTACAAATTCAAATAGACTATTATACTTACTGTAGCGAATAATATCTCTGATTCGTTGGATTTATTGTATGTTAATTCACTTCCAATCCCTCTCTTTCCTGAGTATTGACCTTAAATATTGAGGTCCTTGAGAAATTTGATTGAAAAAAGCTTATAAACTGAAGCAATTTAAAATCGCAGCTGAAGAAAAATATGTTTTCGTACTCGTTCATGTATGTTGTTGACAGAATTTTCTGACAACTGTGTTGTGCCTTAATATGAAGTTAATATGCTGTTTATACAAAAACAATCGATAAAAGTAGATCAAAATTAACTTTGGCCATAGCAGTATGAGTCGGCTATGTGTTTTGACATATTTGATAAATAATGCAAATTCCCCATTCCCCTATAACTTCTAAGAGATTGGCCTTTCTTTAGTTTTGATTATGGATATTGCTTACTTTCTTGACACATTGGCATTCTCTCAGCTCCATGGAAAATAAAAAATACGACATGTCATAAACGCCTGATATTAATTTAATTTGAATTTATGCCTGTTTGACATGCTAACAAAGCAACAACACCTAAGTGAATACGCTCTTGTTGTTAGTGCATGGAGTATAAAGACCTCAGCGAATTCGGTAATGTTCCTTGTGGCTGTCTCAAAACTGTGTTACAAATTAGAATATATAAATAAAACATAACGCTTCAGGTTCTCCACGTATCATAGCTATGCTTGATGAATGTTTGCTTATCATAAATGGTTCCATAGGATAGAAATTTTAGCATTTTGCCATAGCACAAAAAAAAAAGTAACATGCTTCCATTTTCGTTGCCATGATTATGTTAATTTCAATCCCGTTGCATAAACGCAGTTTGGTGCCTGTTCTTCAGGCGCATAAATACAGGGTAAACATAAGAATGCTTTCAACGAACTATGCAAAAATGAGATTTATTTGATTTTTAAAACAAAAAAGGGACCACTGAGTAATATTCATGCTTGGGCCGCTTTCCGACTCCGACTTTAAAGTGTTTTGGGCCATTTAGGAAATGAGGTGTTTTTTGATAAATGTAAAGGATTGGACTTGGGAGAGAGATATTGGAACTTTAAAAGTCAACATAATGTTAATAACAGGAAATATATAGATCTTTTGGAATTTATCATGCATTACGACCAGTCATAATGCATTTTGAAAGTTGTTTTCAACCAATGGGCCGCAGAATTCTGAGAAAGTTAATATAATATTTTATTTAAGTTATACACAATTAAGTGCTTTATACATGACATGTCTCCGATTTTATAAAATATCTCCAAAATGGTCTTAACTTTCTGATGTACCGAACAGAGATTTTATAAAGCTACGAAAATGTTCCATGTTATAGCTGGAATGAGATTATGCGATCAGTGTGGCTCTTTGAATCTCTTATAATATCCGTGTAAATACCATTTTTTACATGAGTTTGTTTCTGTATTTCATGAAATTTCTCTCAGAAGGTCAGAATTGTTCGATTATGTTCGACATGGAATTGGGTTATGCCATCAGTTTATTCACTTGACACCCTTAAATTATCCATATTCCATAAAAATACCATTTTTTACTGGAATTATGTTTTATATTTCATCAAATTTCTCCCAAAATTATATGACTTTTATTTACGTAAACGAGGTTTTATAAAGTATCGAAAGTAGGTGGTCAGTTTGCCGAAGCAGCGGTTAAAATGTGAGCTCCAAGAATCTGAGCCCGGAAATTCATGTTTGTAATCCATTCTTGAAAATAGCCTAGAGATGTCAACAAGTGTTACAACTGAATAAACTTGATGCATATCAGAGATCTACACAATGGATCTAACATTACGTTTATCGACATTATTTTCGTTTGTGGGTCTTGCTTGACTGGCAGAATTCTGATAATTCTTTGATATGGCTGTTCTTGGAATCTGTTTCATTAAAGTTGATATAACACTTGCAGCAACAGCTTGCAGTGCTTCAAAATTGGGTAAATTTATAAAGTAATTGCCCTGTTATAAATACCACATTTAAGTCCCATGGATTTTATTTTGTCAAGTCTAAGACTTTTTTAAGCTTCGTAAGAAAAGTTTTCTCAAAATAGGAAGGGATGTGACCAATTGACCATATTACTACTTTCATCATATTACGATACCTGTTCAAATGATGATATAAAATAGATCGTTGACATCTAGAAGAGAAAAATATCCAATCATGTTGTTTATCAGGAAGCATTCAATCGATACACACTATAAAAATAGCGTAATAATTATTACAGCATCTTCAAGACATTGAGTTTATATTGTGTTGATGCTTTGCCCTAGCAATAAGGACGTACATTTTTTTGTACATTGTTTTGACTTGAGTCTTGTAATCCAATTCCCCAGAAGCAGATACAATATATTTGATCATTTCCAGTTTTTATTTGGATGACTATTTGGATCGTTATATTTGTGCTATAATATAGGAGCTCTAATAATAAAAACATAGTTATTCCAAGAATTAAAACAGAACTTATAAACAAGCAGATTCTTAGAAGCTCGATGCACTCGTGGGAACTGCCATGACTTCCATTTTAAAGTTAAATGTAAATTTAAGGTAATTTTGTGGTGTGGTATCAACCTACAGTTTATATCATGATCATTTCCTATATACACATAATACATGTGTGCTATTTCTGTTAAGTTTATATTAGTCTGTTTAACTGAATGTATATGTTTAAAGGATGGCAGACATAAAAGCAATGCATAAATCAATAAATGCCACCATAACCAGACTAGTCAACCAATGTAGACGGATTTCATGGAACCAATTTAAATAGTTTGCATTTGCCCATGTGGCGTAATAATTCAACCGTACATGCACGTATATGTTAATTGAAGTTTCATAATGGAAAAAATCAAGGGAAGCTTTCGATTGGAGTGATAAGCTCTTCATTCAAATTCATTGCAAATTCGGGCATACCCTTGACAGTTAGTTAGAGTGGAGGTGTGGATGAACACGGTATTAACAAAGACGTTGACAAATGGCACGCAGAATGGGAATTCATGTTAGCGTGGCTTCGGAAAATGGAATTTTAATACATATTTTATTTCCATAACCAATCATTATTCATTTGTTAAATGAATGAATCACTGCACATTGATTGATTTTGGTTTACATTTGGGAATTAGGTCTGCACAAACAAATGCAGCACATATCAATATTGCCATATCGATATGCTGGTGTGTTATTGAAATTTTGTCTCCTAATTTAGTGTGCCGCGACAAATTGCGTTTTTACCATCGAAAATTTTCATTTTGACCTTAGAAAAATTACGTTTTTACCTTAGAAAAATTGCGTTTTTACCTTAGAAAAATTGCGTTTTTACCATAGAAAAATTGCGTCTTTACCATAGAAAATTTTATTAGACAATCGCACTTTTAATGCAAAAGTGCAATTCATCTTTTATATTTTGCTGATTCGAGTTGAAGTTTGTAAAAACATTTGGATTTTGGGGGGAAGATCCACACCCATGATCCCCTACTCCCTGCATACGGTCTTGCAACCAAATAAGCATCCAAACCAGCGTTTTGAAATATTGGTTATAAGTATCATTTATTCCCTAAAATTAACCTGAACACGAAAAATAGAAGATAATTACCACATATCAAAACATTTTTAGTAAGAGATGTAGCTGTTCTGCGCCCTAATATGTATCCAGTTCACTCCAATCTGGGACATTTATCAAAATGTTGGGATAATTAATTCAAACATCGTAATGAGTTACCCATCGCATGCTTGAGCTGACGTCAACCCATTAATCATAACATTATTCAATCTTGGCTACTGCTATTTGCATACGTTTGTACAATTTCATGTCTTTTTTTTTACAAATTACAACTAAGGTGTGGCGGCTTACCTAAGGCATCTAGTTGAGAAATTTTTAGACACTCATCTGAGTCTGGAAATTGTTAATTGGTCATTAATTGCCTAAATTCAACGAGGGCGCCCTAATTACGTTATATACATAAAGCTAACATTTATAAATAAGTCGTTTAATCCCCTTTTATCATTCTGGAATTATGAGATGGGAAATTCCCTTAGGGAACCACTGTGCTTCTTAATGACTACTGCAGGCCAATCTTCATATAAGCGTAATACTCGATAATTGCCTGCGAACCATTTGCATGCTAATACGTGGCTTCCTTTTAGGCTAATTCAATAGAAACATACATTTTTTGGAAAATAGTCTCATAAACAAAATCCTGGTTTTCATTATCTGTGCGTGTATATATATCTGTAAAGTAGTAAAGTAGCATGGCTATAAACAGTAACTTGGCACGATGAAGTCATAAACTTTTATGAATATTTAAAAATTTTATTAATATATCCCTGCTGGGCATTATTTTTGGTCAGAAGTCTGTTTGTAGATTAATTTTGTCTCTTCAGTTGTATTGTTCAAAATTGCAGTTACAAATTAAGTGATAAGAGTAAATTTCATACAAACCCTAAACCTTCGTCATATGGATGAACCTGCTCAAAATTTCAAACTAAAGGAAAGTCCATTTATTTATCAGTATAATTAAGTCGTTCACACGATACCGAAGCAATGTTTGTGCTAATGTGACATTTGTTCACCAAATGTTAAAGTTCGTAGCTTTTAATCAAATTTGGAAACTCAACTCAGAACATCTTAGATGTATTAAGAATGATCAAGTGGCCCATGAACCTAATTAAACTCCCTCCACTTCTGTACTCTTCAGTATTTATAAGTTGTGTGCCAACATTTTTAAATTCCCTACACAATTAGTTTTGGAGATGTTATGGTGTAACTACCTCACGACACTTGATATTGATCCACTGACTCATACATTACAATTTCAAATTACAGAGCACCAACATGCCTACATTCATTATTATTCGCTATTGAAATTGCACTTGTGTCGAGTTGGGAAAAATTGTATATATGTATCCCAATGTCCTTTGGGATAGATTATAAAACAGTGTCTTTAACCTGCTGGTATTTTTCGATATGAACGGAATACCAAATTACCACTTAAAAATTCCATACTAGATCATTGAGTTCATAGCACCTATTTATAAAAAAAAATAGTCTTGGTCCTTAAATGAGAACATTTTGTTTGCAACCACAAGCTGATGCTAAACTAAGTGCGCAAAAAAGTACGTCATGCAACCTATAGGGATAGTTAAATTGCCATCACAACGTTATTAGACCAAACTATTGCATTTTCAAAAAGTGGTAATAAAAACGCAATGTTGGAATATGTTGCCACAGATGAAACGTTTTTATATAAGGTCGATTTAAGGAGTACGTTGTCAAATAGCAATTTCAAGACAGTATATGCATGGTATACTGCTTGATATGGAGAAATGATGCCCATGGCAAAGTCAGATGAATT
This sequence comes from Julus scanicus, assembly GCA_034698625.1. NCBI lineage: Eukaryota > Metazoa > Arthropoda > Diplopoda > Julida > Julidae > Julus > Julus scanicus. The sequence goes on from JAQGBW010002264.1 coordinate 5,984, forward strand.
TGTTTTGATTTGAGCCATAAAAAAGTGTGCATGCATTAGGTTTTTATTTGTGTATCTGGTAGTTCTCAACGATCATCCTTTTTAGAAATAGGCAAATAAAAAAATTGCCTTGCATGATTGTGAAGAAAAGTAAGTTTGTCATTTTCAAAAGTAGTTGAAAACAAAGTGCAAAGTAATGTTCTGCGGTTTTTCTCCAGAAGTAGATCAGACAATGGAAATATGACGTCAATTTCTAAATGCGTGAGGAGGGTGTGAAAACAGATAATCTCGTTACCAATAGCTCTGGCCATCATAAGAGCGACCATTAATGTCCCCACCCTCCATAACTCGCGACGATAAAATAACGAAAATTGCTTGGACAAATAATGTGTCAAACTGAATTCCATGAAGGCAACGAGGGTCGTCCATTAATGGAGTTAAGGCCCATGAACTAATATTAACTTGCGATGACTTTTGGCAGCACATTCCTCTGATGTTTGTCATATCATTCTGCTTTAACTGCAATGATTGCTTTGAAGAACTGGGTCATGTAATCATCTACAGTATATTGTCTGGAAAAAAAAAGATTCGCTAAGAATAAATCTAATTAGTTTCTTGAAAGCCGTAATGATTGCATCTTGAAATTGTAAATGTTCCAACGATAGTTCTTGATAACAAGAATGTGGGATAATTGATATTTTAATTTGGTGACAAACATAATTGTGTGGTTTTATTTCTGTGTGTTTATCATCAAACAACAGCACGTGGAAGCTAAAGTATAAACATTGCAGAATGATTCAAAAGCCCTTATACTAATTAATAGGGAATAAATTCAATTATAGGGATGGTTTAAATATATATACGTGCATGAATGGCCCATTTATTGCCATAATCCGTCTTTGTATGGCCATATACTGTCCCCTTTTATACATGACTGTTTGTATATGTTAACATTTCTGTCCAAACATTGATATTTTACATATTTTCTACAGATATGGCTATACAAAGCCATATAAGAACACACCAGCAGCTGCAAGAAGGACACAAAATATGGAGTAGAATTTCAAACAACACTGAAACCAACTTTACTGACTCCAATTTTTGAAAATGAAATCTGGTTCGGACATGTTAACTTGAAACCGTCTTGAAAAACCATTGAGGGGAAACTCGAAGAGTTACAGCATACCCTATTACACATCGATTTGAGCAGTTCTGGAAAAAGAGCAGTTGCTTGGATCAATATATATATATATATATATATATATATATATAGAAGCAGCAGTGTGTGATGGTATTGCCTCGCTGCCATCAAGTTTCTGAGTATCTTTGTAAAAGCTTGTCATTCAAAAGTAAAAGTCATGCTTCTATCTTCTAAGAAACACATTGCCAAGAGCTGTGTTTGTCCGAGCAGGCATAAAAATATATTGAGTGTGAGCTTATTGATGCACCTTGTGAGAAATTTGACACAAAAACAAACACTCGGTGATACGACTAAAGCTGAGCACCAAGCTTTATTAGCCTATTTTCAGCAAAAACATCCAAATATGAGGATTTGGATGTTCATGCTTTCACACTAAAATTCAACAATTCAGGTCTGAAAATGAAGAACACGAATAAACTGGACAGTGTAAAATTCAACAGCTGCTTCCATTCCAACCATTGGCTCAGATAAGTTACAAAGCTGATTTGAAATCGCAGTATTGACTCTTGTCGAATGCACAATTGCGAAATTGTCTAAAAATACCTTGTTGTACTCAAGAAAGCAACGTTTTTTTGTTATTCTTCAAACGCAGGATGCATGCTTGAAAAGTAAAGATTGACTGACAATACATGGGAATCATCAAGGCTTGTTCACATTTGACACATATATCCATAACCAATATCCTTGGAATTGAAATTCAAGCAACGTTTATATCTTGTTGCAGGTCTATACCGATGCACAACACACACAATACATGTTCAAAACAAAAATAATTCGGTCGTCTTTAGATGTTATTCAGACTATCCTTGTTCAGGTTTTTGTGTCTGTAATGTAAGTCAATTTCAGATAAGGTCCTTCCTTTCATCGGTCTATATGAAAAGAAGCTAACCGATTATATGAACAAATGTTCCTGCTATAAGAAAGTAATTTTTTATGTTTTCCCCGTTATTTGGGAATCCATGCACTTAAATTATGATACACAACTGGATCTTGTTTAACCAGAAGATGAAGTTGTACAAGTCTTCTGGAATTTGGAGTATGTTGATTATCTGACTGTTTAGGAATCTCTTGTTCATTGATTAAACAAAAAAAGTTAAATGCCATCAGAGTAGGTTATTCAATTTAAATTTTTTAATATATTGTACCTTATTTAAATTACTTTTTTTTGTTACTTAAAAATAATGTGTTTGTTAAATTCTCATGGACTTAAAATGTATATTCCAAAATCCTAAATTATAAATTTTTAACCCTGCAGTAGACCCACATGGAAAAGAAATGCATTTCAAAAATGCATATAGATTGAGACACTGAAATGCATTTCAAAATGTATTTTGAAATACATTTGTAAATGCATTTGAAAATGTATTTCCAAACGCATTGCAAATAATAAATTTCTGTCTTATTTTTTATGGAATGCATATCCATTCCTTGTTTATTATTGTTGGAGCTATACCAACTATGGTAAAATAGGAGAGTTGCCAAATGATGCCTATCAATCAATGTGGGCAAATAGGAGTAAAATTACGACTGCCAAAGGTTGGTGATAGCTTTTTGTCCAATAGAATTTCAATTTTGTTCTGTCATATCAATCCATAATCAATTTTCCAATTATCGATTCGAAGTAAGTTTAACTTTGGTAATCTGTCCAGGAAACCCGATTTCCAATCTAAAGTCAAGATATCGATCCTAGCGAGAAATCCCTAGAAATAGTTTTGAAGTTGGATTTGCAATAGTAGACCATAAAAATAGAAACTGCTAGGATGTGGTGTGTGCCAGGCAATAGCTGAAGATTAGGTTGGAATCAAATTTCATAGGGTCACACCCGATATCGTGATTCTGTAGTCAAGCCTAAGAAGGTTTTTTTTTCTTTCTTTTTTTGCCAACTTTGCTATGTGTCCATCGAGACGTGAAATTGTGGGTGGAAATCGTAAAAGAAGCTTTCTGTGAAGACACATAAAGAAAAAAAAATGAACTTCCTTGATCACAATGCTGTTGGCGTCAAGATTTCAGAAGTTCCATGATGGGGAATTTTTCCTCTTATTATGTGTTTATTTGTTTTGACATTCATGTCACAGTGTTTATGAATCGTTGTCAACATATTATATGTACAGTTTGGATGGAGTCAGTAGGCGAACTGCACATTCTTACGGTTTTGTAAACTGACATCTCCATGAACATCATTGGCGAAACTACAAACTAATTTCCGACTTGAATAATATTCAAATTTAGGCTCGTAATGCTGCTGAACCTTGATTATTTTGGCCATTATTTATAATTCAAAACTGTTCCGTGATGTTGACAACAATTTCAAATCTCAACTGAGATGCAATGACACGTGCTTAATTCTTTCAAATCCCTCCATGTCCATAACTTTTTCACATCCAATATCTATTTGAAATTTAATATTCGCTATAAAATTGAAGGCGACGAAAGTGATGCTATAGCTTAAGTAGCATTTTTCATCGATCTTAATATTTGCGGTGTTCATATAAGCAAGTTTATTTTTAATGTCGCCATGACAACTAATTAGATTTAATTTTAGTAATTGATGATATACGCCAACTATGGTCAAGGGTCTCTGGAAAGTAATATTTCAGTCTTTCTTTAACAGGCGATTAAGTAAATTATCTATGGTTTAACCCACCAGAAACCAGACAGTAAAATCCTATGATTTGCTAGCCCTCAGAATAGCCATTTTAGGGCATTTTCGTTTAGTTTTTTAAAAGCCTTACGGTTCTCATGAAATATAGAGTGAATATTTAACGGTCGATTAAATAATTGTCCAACATGCGATTAAGAAAATTCTTTATGAAACAACCCACCGAAAACCAGAGGGTCAAATTCTATGAATTGATAGCCCTCAGAATAGCCATTTTAGGGCATTTTCGTTTAGTTTTTTAAATGTCTTACGAGTCTCAGAATATAGAGTGGACATTTAACGGTCGATTAAGTAATTGTCCGTTTTTGCACAGTTGCAAAGCTCATTTTCCATACGAAAGTAAGTTTGAGTATGTAATAATATGATAGAACATTACTACACCAATACTTATGATTAAAGTTTGTACATAAGTTTTCGAACTCATTAGAATCACCAAATCAATACAATACCGTAAACAAATAATAAAACATTTCTAAATTATTCACACATTTTAGAAAATTGCAGTATTCTTTGAAAGTATATTAAATTTTTTTAAATAATGTATGTTTTTGTGAAATTAAACATGCAAATCTATACTAAACTTAATAAAGTATCCGTAACTACTGCCCACCTTTAATTATGCAGTTAATGTCATCATTTATGTTGCATTAAAATTGTTTATTATTATAACGAAACTTCGGTTTTTTAAAGTTTTTCCATTAAAAATAAAAAAATAAAAAAATAAATGAATTCCATGAAATAAATTCCAGAACAGCAACATTCGGATATTTTATATAAGCTTGCGAATTGATGAAAGTTAAACTCTAAATCTTGGTATTTGATTTATATTTCTGTTATCAGTGCCAGAGAGTTGTAGCTTTAGGTATGGGATGATGTTTTGAAGCTTTGAATATACTATATTTTTCTAAGAAATTCACTTGGTAGTGGTCACGTGTTTTGTTAGATAAAGACCTCACGATGGTCCCCAGGGATTTAAGATATATGTCATCATATTTGTCAAGTCTGTAATCTGCGAATTTTAGCCCTGCCAAGGCGTGGCTTTAGTTCATATTTCAATTTTGCAAAACACATGCGCGACAATAACGTTGTTAGCACGATGTTTTTAGGACAAAACCAAAACTTTAAGCTTATATCCTATAAACCACGTTAGTGTTCCCTTTGGCACTCAGCGCTTGTCAATAACATTTAGGCAAATATATAGCAACATCACGACGTGTTCAATTACAGCATTGTTTCTTATAGAAAAACCTGTCAAACATGACACTATTAGCAGCTCGTGCCATGCCACTCTTTCAATGAGACTTGTATTGGAGAATAACGCCACTAAATCCAAATCGTGACACGATTCTTTTCACTAAAACTAGATCGGCAGGTTGCATCAATTGTGTAGTTATTGATTCATTCAAACATTAGCCATAAAATTTCGAGTAATACTCCTGTTATTGTGAGAAAAACATTTTTCCTGTTTCCACAACTTCCGTATTGGAAGATTTTGAACTAATTCAAAATTGCCTTTTTTTTATATAAATGTGGTAATATATTTATGTCCTAAACATGTCAGATTATTTTAATAATTTTATTAATATCAGCATTTTTCAAATTATTTCCGTTAGAGGAAGCCTCATGTCTGCACTTTAGGATTTTCATTTAGAAATCGATCATTTTTATCTTTTCACCATTGTCAAATATTCAACTGAAATCATTTAAAAGCTTGCGTTTTTATAGCCTTAACTCATTATTTATTTTATTATGTTTATTACATTATGTCAGCTAAACATGCATGTAATACAATTATTAAATGACATGATTTGTATGCCATTGCCAAATTTTATGCAAATATATGCATCAACGTTAAATTAAATGAATTATTTAAAACGTGGGAAATTAAATTTAATGCAGCAACCATTACATTTTATTTTGCTCCGGATTTAGACTCGATAATTTCTGGAAATTACAACATGGACTTGCGTTCAATAAATTCCAAGTAATTACATCTACAACAACAACTTTACCAAAGTTAATTCCAGAAAATCCAGCCTCAGATAGTATTAAGAAAAAGAACATTTGCTTTCCAAATACTTGAACCATAAGATTAATTTCGAAGTATTTTTTTATCGAAATATCCAGACAGGTTTGTCTGGCTAACAAATATATTTGAGATATATAATCCCTTTTAAGGCATTCAGTCCACTTGATGTATTAGGCTATTATTTGTCTGAAACTAATATTGAACGAATATGGACATAAAAGAAAAGCCTAGCTGGCACTTCATGGCTTAAGTTTCTTGATGTACTTCCTTTATTTTCTTAAAGAACTGGATTAAATTAGCGCTAAAATCATATACTAGGGTTGCGGTTTTTATTAGCATTTAAGTGTTTTCCGTTTACTTCATCGTAAAAACAGCCATCAAATTAAGAGGGTATAAAACATAAAGAGGGTGAATTACAAATGTCTGAAAATGAATTCCTCAAGCGCATTAACAGAAACCACTAATGGCAAAGTTAAACTCATTAAAACCTTATTCATTGAGATATAAATCTTTTTATGACTCAAATAATTTATGTATATTTGGTAACAATAAGAATTGTTGAGGGATGAGATGGTGATATATCAATATCTTTCAGTAGGTGTCACTCCATTTAATTTAGAATGTCCAAATCTGTTTTATATCGATTAAGTGAAGCCTAACTTAAGTTAAAAATTCCCTATGAAAAGGTGTCATGTTGTAAATATAGCTCAGTTTTAGTAACTTATATTTTACATAAATTAGAGATGAAATATAGGACAGTGGCGTATAGCGATGGGGGCAGGGGACCTAGGCGACGGTGGCCAAGGGGCGTCAAAAGGGCGCCCAAAGTATGAAAATGAATTGGTTGGATTATATATTAAACTCATTGTTATTGAAACTTAATGGACGCCTGCAGCCATTTTTTATTTAAAATAAATTGTTAGTGTTGGGGGCCTACTGTATTTTATCAATTTTAAACTTTTAATTTTATATAAAACAAGGAAAATTCCTACATTTGAACTTATTTTGTAAATTTTTTTGTAAATTTATTACAATGTAGTAGAAGATTACATATTCAATATGTAACAGCATTTAAGGACACAAATATTTTTGACAGATTTTGTCTTAATTATGGAAACTTTGGAAAGTATATATGTTGTTCGGATAATGGAGGTTCTACTGTAAATGCAAATTTTAATTGTATTACCAATCAGAAATTTAATGCAGGCTGATAAACTGTGATAAAAGTTTATTAATATCTATTTTTGTTAAATGTAAGAAATACTGACAATGATGGAAATAAAATTTGACGCAATACATCCAGATGTCACAGAAACTATAACATATACTGTAACAAGTTACATGTATTGTATATTATTATACGGTATAGTGATTTGAAAAATCTTTTTGCTCCTTGCTTTATTCAAAGCCAAAGATAAATCATTCGCATTTAACTTCCAAGATTCTTTGATTTGACATGTATCCTCACGGTCCGATGCATTGACACCGAGGAATTCTTATTTCAAGATCAAGAAAAACATACTTCTTCTTGTCAGGCATCTTATTTGTCGTGTTCATTTCTTTTGCTAGGGAATCGAGGATCAATCATGCCATTCCTGTGGTTACAGTCGAATGGAATTTTGATTTATATAGAATGCATCACATGCAAAAGTATGCGGTGCTGCCTTTCGCTTGACTTTCACTTAACATGTACTGCATTTGTGCAATGATTTGATAAGATTTGCAATATAATGGAGGCGACCAAAGATCACTCGGTCGTTACTTCGACATGAATCTAATCAAAAAGGGAATTTCACGCTGTCAATTCAATCTTCACTCGCGTTTGATTTTCAAAAACCAATTGTGATCGACGAACTTTTTCCGAACAGCTCTTTTCTAGCTCAAGCCCATTTTTCGAGTTTTTCTTCCCTCGTGTCCCCAAAGTGACAGCGCTTTAGCCAAATAGTAACCCGCATTTTCACGCTCGGGCAAAATCATTTTGGGAAATTGATTTTCCACGAAGTTAAATGCAAAAATGCGATTGAATGGACTTAAATCTTCCGCTCTTGGGCACTGGATGAAAACTCCGTATTTACACTGGCAGTCGAACGCTTTTGGGTTTTGCCTTAAGCGCCACGATGGCAAAAAGCTGAAAAAGTTTCATTTCTGAATTAAAATATGTAAGTTTCAAAAGGTTAGAAGTTACATGGAAAGTTGTCTATCGCCATTCAAAATTTGTAAAAATGTGGTCCTACATTCCTTCAAATATCTAAATTTTTCATTTTAATCCGTATAGAGTTCGATGGACTACTATTTGGAAAGCCGAGAAGTTTTTTTTTGTGTTGAACCGTTCTGCCAAGTGTTTTCAAAGGTAACATGCTTACTTCTTAGTGATTGAAACTGTAGTGTTTTTAGTTCATTGAAATCAAAAACTTCCTTACAGAACACAATACTTAAACTAAACATAACACATTTTTTGCTAAACAAATTCTGCAGTATTGCCGCTTTTACTAAAGCAGCAAAATTGGACAAAATAATGGAAACACTAGTGAATTATAGAGAATTGTGCACTGTTGTATACAGTAAAATAGCTTAAGTTTAGTTGGCAACATCGAATTTTATTCTACTTATTTTTATACAGTAGGCAAAGAAGCAAGTGTTTCCATTATTTTCTTCACTTTCTTTTTAAATACCAGGCAATTATAAGTTTCAACTGTGCACCTTTATTTGCAAGTAATTACACATAATTTGCACAAAAACTTAACATAGGAGCATTTCCTAAAAGCACTTATCTACTCAAGTGTCTCATTCTTTCAAATATTGATTAACGGAATCGATTAACAGTTCAATTCCCAAGACATTATTTGTACATTATCCAAGAAAGCCAAGCTTCAATAGTCCTAAGGATCTAATATAAATATCACAACTTTAATGCGATAAAGGCAGATGTAATCCATGCAAAAACCAAGCTTATACATTTTTTTTCTATGCAAAGAATTACAAATAGGCTGAATTTTTTAACTAACGACTAATGCTGTTATTTCAGCTGAGCAATCATGTGAGCATATGTTTGAACACATTAAATAATCCTAAGATTATCTTTTAATTCATTACAAGTACACAGTTGCGATTTACTTAAAAGTGGATACCATCATGTTCAACAGCCCCATAGAGCTGGTGAACTCTAGACAAGTTTAAGATTTTCTCGAACGAGTTAAATGCGCACAATTTTCAAAATCACGCGAAACAGGGTCCATAAATAAATAAATGCCTAATTTTCAGATAACACATTTTTTGTAAAAAAAATAAAAAAGAACTGGAAATTTTTTTAAATTAGTTTAAGAATTTGAAAAGCTGTAGATAAAAAGGCATGTAAGTTACTATAAATTATTATAACAATTTCATATAATAATAGATTTTAAATTTGTAATATCCTAATAATTTTTAGTAAAATTCTTCTTGATTTTCAAACTTAACATTTATTTAAAAAAACGTAATAACATACACAAACATATCTGTTCACGCTAACAAAGTAAGAAACAATTACCCAATAAGGATCTGAGTTGTTTCATAATGATAAGTTTTTCATTATGCCAGTTGTAAAAATTTTTGTTTGTTGTTTTGTTAACGTTGGCCTATTTCAACATTTTTATTACATATTTGCATCTATATAAATCCTTTCGATCACCCATTTGAATTGAAATTCCCGTTTTAGATTCTTGTTTTACCGGTTATGGTCTAAACAGAAATTCGACCAGAAGGCACCACAAATTCTTGCCTCATCAAACTACAGAGCAATAAAAAGAACTAACTCGATGTGGGAGTATAATTTACCACATTTCATGGTTTATACTCGATGGCATTTATTTTTTCTTCGACTTTCTCTTCTTTCTTTTTGCCTTTTTCTTGGAATGGTGGTTTTTGTCCTTCTTCGATTTCCTTAATGAGCTGCTTGATGATAACGAGTTCTGACTGGTTTTTTTACGTTTCTTCCTCTTTGCGTCGCGATCCGACTCTGATGAAGATGAATGAGACGTGCTGCTACTCGAACTGCTGTTACTGGAATCTGAAGACTCTTCTAGAAGCATCTGAAGCTGTCGAACCCTACTCAAATCATACAAAATCAGCATTGTTACGTTATGGATTTTGAGGTTAACACTTATAAGCAAATTCTTAACACATGCCTCTCGGCACTTTCTTTCTTTTTGGTATCTGTGATGAAATCGTGCATCGGATCTTCGTGGCTCTGTATAAAAGATTTTCAAATTAGATAAACAACAAGACCCTAAATCTCGAGAAAACAAGTCCTGCACTTACATATCGGAACTGTTCAATCTGCTTGTTACCACTGATAAACATGGGGCACTCCTTGTCACCAGTCCGGTGGCCATACGTTTTACACCTCCAGCCTAAAACACAGAATTAAAACATATGATACATCCCTTGACAATTGGTTGGTAAAGATATGACAAGGAATACACAACTATCAAACAACTTACACTTCATAACCTTTACTTCTTTTCCTAAAGGCATCCATAGTCCCTTTTTTGGTGCCTTGGCTAGGAATTCTCTCGCTTGATGATTTTCAGGCAGATCTGGGATGCAATCTTCTGGCTTCTCTTGCTCTTCCTGACAAGATTAAGTTTTGGCAAATTACTCATTGCCATTTTATACATATATTTTTAATAACGGGAACATTTGTAAAAGTGATTTACTACGTACCTGAACCAAGCCAGGAGGTGCTTGAGTATAACTATACAAAAATGAAAACAATGGAATGGTTATATTTCAGAGATAAATACAATCTGCAGTTAATGAACGATAAAATATAGTGAAATTAACAGGAAAAATGAATACTTTCACAAATTAAACACGATATTTTAACGTGTAAAGCTGCTATTTAGTGCTTTTTCAATATGTTTTAATATTGTCAAGTTGTCAAAGATTCTAATGATGCATTCCTAAACGTTATGCAGATGCGTACAGGTCCATTCGAGCATTTTTTAAAATTTGTTCAAGCATATTACCGCATACACCTGAGCATTTGCGCTTCACCTTTAACCCTAAGCATTTGGGTGCAACGAAATATGCATGCAAAATGAAAGCGCAAATACTTACAATACATCGTAGTGTTTAATAGCTTTCACAATAACTTCGTCTATAGATTTACCGGATTTTGACTTCTTTTTCTCGTTTGAAGGTTCTTTTTTACTTCGTTTTCGATGCGAAGAAGAAGAACCAGGCGAGCTAGCAGACGCCATTGAAACAAGTGAGTTCTCGCGTGCTGATAGGGTGCAGCACATGTGGGGCGTACAATGAGTGACGTCATGTGATGGTTACCCACTCGCGAAAACGCTCACCAGCGCCATCTTGAAAATGGCCCATGTTTTCACGCCATAAAAGCGGACGAAATAAGCCTTTGACGATTTGATTCTTAATTTGCATGATATTCCACAGTCGCAATTTCTACTTTTTCATGGTACAAGTAAGTGTATTTTAACGTAGTGAAATGGTAGATAAGGGTTGCTCTGTTAAATGGATGCATAAGCATGTATTTATCGCACGTGGGTATTCCCTGGGTTGCTTATTGAGTGGCACACCCGTCGTGCCATTTTTCGAAATGATTTAGGTGAAGGATTGAAATTTAAAGGTCTGATCATTTTGTTGTTTTAACTACAAACACACGTGAGGCTTTTGTCAACATTTCGGTTTATATGATTTTCACGGAGACAGAGTTGACATGCTGAAAAATGTACCGCTTGATATTCTGCTGTTTTTCTGTCCACTGTTTACACGTCTTAATTAAAACCGGATTGTTTACATTTTTCTATTTTCCTCTTACAAATAAGGGAGTGCATCTAGTCCTTGAATATATGATAATTCCGTACATAACCTCGCCTACACGGTGCCTCAAAGATTATTGACAAATGGTCAGTTTATGTAGTATTTAGCCTAGCTGTTTCATTTTGTGCAAAAGTGGAGTTATCTTGTAGTGTGTAGAGTTACTTAATTATCATTGTCAAATAAGATTAATTTTAATTGGTGAAAATAATAATTCTTTGCTTTTTATAGGAAGGGAATTTTCAAAATGCAGAAAAAGCTGGGGAGCAAAGAGCATACTATTGCCTTGAATAGGATCTGGAAGAAGGTATTATTGAATCTCATTTCTGTAAAATTTCATATAAAATCTTTAAAATTGTCTGATGTCTAGCAACAAAATTCTTATTTTTAATACAGGTATTTTTTGAGTGTGTTGGCCCATTTAACCCTGAAAGTTCCGAGAGCCACGTCGTTTTTTGCCTTTCTGATCCTGTCTCGGGCTGGGTGGAGTTGATGATTGCAGAAGAACTGTCGACGCAGAAAGTGGCAGATTTCTTGGTGGATGTTTATTTGAGGTTGAGTTGATTTTTTGCTAATTATCATTATCTAACAAAGGGTTTAGAAAACGCAGCATTTGAAATTACTAACCGTTTTAAAAATGATTTGGATGGTATGTCAGGAAATTAATTTTTGTTCTTTACATAGATTTGGAGTATGCACTTGCGAGTTATCAGGATGGGCTCGGGAGCATATTACTGCCATCACGCAGAATGTTGCTCATAAATGGAATAGTCTTTTGAGGAATCCAACCGATCTGAACTGGGATCAGTTCTGGGAAGACACAATTCAAATTGCCCCTTCAGATTGCATCAGTACAGATATTGTCAAGAAAATTCACGATATGCTTTCTGACCTTGCCGAAGAGATGTGGGAACACAAGTTGAATACGCTTCGGCTAAGCCTCAGATTGCAGTCAGCATCGTTTTCTTTGATGTTTGGACGTGAATTTGTTCCAACATGTCCAGCACGGAGTTTGGAAAGTAAAGCTGCATTTAAAGCAGCAAGAGGACGTCCTCGCCTTACTGAGGAATCCAAACTGCAGTCAAAAATAGCTAAAGCGGCGGAGAAAGTTGACACTTCAATCACAGCAAACGTTATGGAACAACGTTATTCCTTAAGAACTATATTGAAACCGAAAGGGAATGCAAGTATGATGTTATCAATATTTTTATTGCTTTTAAGTCATCAAGTGCTGTGTGGAAATTTTAAGTATTTTTTTATTTGATGCAATTTGCAGAAGAAGTGCATACGCTTATGTTGAAGGCAACTGAAAACCGACAGCCCAAGCAGGTTGAAGGCCAAGCAAATTTGCAAAATGTTCCCATACTGAAAATGGACCCCGGTGAAAATGGACAAAATGAACCAGTTCCATCTACATGCGATACGCCAACTACTGCCCTATCACAAAAAAGCGACCCTGAATATGCGAATTCTTTCGTGTCTGAAGACTCGTCGGAATCATGTAACTTGGAGATTAAAAAGAAGAAGGCGCCAAGAAAGCTTCGCAAATTGAGAGACGTACTGCCGTTTAAGTGCCCGACATGCATCGGCACATACGTCTCTTCCGAAAAAGAGCTTGGCTTGCATCTTGATTGTCACAAAGAAGGTGAGTTTTCACGTGATGTGACAGAACAAAATTCATGCAATTAAGCATGTCAAACAATCAGTCAGTTATAAATTGTAGCTCCTTTCAAGTTATGGAGATATTGACTTTCGAAAGTCGTCTTGCAGGAAATGAAAAATTAATTTTGTCTGATTAATTTCATTTCCATTCATTTATAGGTAGCAGATTATTCCACTGTAATTTTTGCTCGAAGCAAACCAGAAGTTGGGCCCACATGCAAAGGCATTTGATGTACCATCCTCAAGTGAGCTCCTTGCTATCGATTAATACGCCAGATAAAAGAACGTAAGTCAGGAAAGCATTTTACAGTTTGATTGTATTATATTTTGTTCTTAATGTACAATTGCATCATTGCAGATGTCCGGAATGCCAGAAGCAGTTTCGTAGCCGGGACGGAATGCTTCGCCATCTCAGCGTTTTGCATCGAGGTCAAGCTAAATTTATATGCAAGACATGCGGGGCTAGTTTTAAGGAGAGAAAAACTTACGAAAGACACGTCGATCTCCACGTCAATGTCATGCACAAGTGTAAACACTGCTCTTACGAGACTAAGATTCGAAAGAACTTTGTTGCTCACGAGCGGATTCACGATGCAAGTCTTTTAATTTTTGTAATATCGATAAGCGTGAATTATCAGGTCGGCTGATTTGTCAATTTTTTTTTATATACTAGGGTAGAGGATTTCAGTGCGAGGTTTGCTCCAAGGTGTTCACCAAGCCTTCCATCTTGAAAACTCATATGGAGATTCACGTGAAGGAGCGGCCGACGATCTCCTGCGACTACTGTGGGTTGCAGCTGCTCGGAAAGGCATCCCTTAACCAGCACATCAAAAACATGCACATGGAAAGGGAAGCTGTGCCATGCTCGTTATGCTCCTACGTTGCCAAAGGTCCACACAACTTACCAAGGCACATGGCACGGGCCCACCACCATCCCTTCAAATGCACCAAGTGCGATTATGCAACCCAGGTGGAAAATACTTTACACAAACACATGAGCGTGTGTCACGACGAAGAAGAACGGCCCTACCCTTGCACCGTATGTCCTTACAGAGCAAAGGACACCAAGTCACTTAGAGACCACGTACGGCTAAGCCACAATCCAAACATCACGCAATTCCCGTGTCCGCATTGCGGTAAAGAATTTAAGACGCTGACAATGATGAGGCATCACTTGCCGTCGCACACTGGACAGCATCTTTATAGCTGCAAAATCTGCGCTTACACGTTAGTATTC
>JAQGBW010002265.1:0-20562 GCA_034698625.1 Julus scanicus
ACATCGTTGTAAAAGTAATTCAACAGACAATTCCTAGTTGGGCCAAGAAATTATAGGTAAGTGTGCCAAGGGTATAATTAAACTATATATTTATATAAATGTGTATGTGTATTTTAAATATTTAAATAAACAGTATAGGTTTTACTTCTGTCATGATACATCAATGCATACACTATATGACGTGACTTTGTAATATATATGAATGAAACTCAGTATAAATTAAATTTATTTCTAAGCTAATTTGATGTTTCAATTTTTACACTTTAAATACAAGAAGTCAGTTTGTAGACTACAGAATGTTCAACTTAAAAATGCAATATTAATGTGTTTGAGTTGGTCTTATCAAGTGTGTGACTGGAAAAGTTTACAACATTTGATTATATCATTTAGGAGAAATTTTTCAATTTTATTTAGAAAATATTTATCAAATAGAGCACCACTGAAAATAGTGCTATTCACATATTCCAAAGTTTTTTTTTACTAATTAATTTAATGAATACCTATTGGTAAGGGGGAGGGATGTCTTTAATATCATGTTTTCTATAGTTTACCTGTGGGGGGCATTCCATTTTAACACATTTTGAACTTCCTGCTTTCGACAGGACATCCTAAATGTCCTTTTGCGCCAATTTATGGCTTTGATATACCCTGCGATAGGCAGCTTATTTGAATTACGATTTACATTAATTAATATTAACTGATATTGGCGATGTGAGGTAACTGACCTCGCCAATCGTCCCATTTTGGCACCCATATTAAATTGCATTAAGGCGCCACATGCAATTAATCCGATAAAATCTTTTAGATTTTAGATTTTGTATGTTTATTTATATAAAATAATCTCTCAATAAACAATTTTACAAATTTAATTCAACAAACATGCGTCTATCTTGTTGTCCTTATCAGTCAAAAATACATGTGGCCAAAAGGTTGGTTTAATTTATCCAATTTTTAAAATATTTTTTTCATGGGAGAATACTTCAACCTGCTTTTTCATTTTAGCAAAACATATTCCCTTAATAAAGCCTCAAACTATAAACTTGTTAAATGTCGCTCAGCACGACCTCGAAAACAATAGGTGCAGTCCACTATTTTTAGTTTCAGAAGTAATCCTGCAGTTTAATGCGTGTATTACAAATGTGAATTATGGGAGGGACTTGAAAACCAGAGCTTAATATGGAATTTTTAGTTTTTGCTCGCTTACCTGACTACGTTAGTTGAGTTTTAAAGTTAATCTAGGATTATTCAATCGAATCAAAGTGCTGTGAAGTGCAGTGGCCTACATTAAATTAAAGGTGGTATTCAGAAAATTATCAATTATGATGTACACCGAATATTAGCAGCAGATTAAAAAGCGAATTTGCATAAAATCGGTTGAGATATGCTCTATGTGCACTCTCCTCATGAACTCACACATTTCAACCGATTTGCTTTTTTTAATCGTCTAAAAACAATTGCGTGACCAATCCTATAATAGTTGTAGTCTAGAAATTGATTTCTTCGAAATGAAAAACCGATTTGTATAAAATTTTGCGCATGCGCATATTAACATTTACAAAATTGTATCTAAATAGGTTTACATCTAGCATGAAATTCATTCCATGACCACAGGCACTGCCTAATAGTTATCTGTCAATAATTAGCTTGGTTAAAATGTTTAATGGTTGTGAAGTGACAGAACGATTTTGAAAGAATGGCTATGGAAGTCATTTGTAAGTCCAGGTCACACGGTCATAAAAACACTACAAATGAACAATAAAAAAATTTGTCGGGGGGAGAAAAAAAAATAACAAAAGCATTTTCTATTCACAGGAAAATGTGCAACAGTCGAAATCACATTAAAACCGATTAATCTGTTACATGTATAAAATAGGCGTGTGTTAGAGACCGAATTAATGAAAATGTAATTCAAAAATGTTCATGAAAAAACTAATTTTATATTTCCGCAGAAACCTGTCGGAAAATTTTGCGTAACGTATAATAATGAATAGAATGATGCGCCCCACCCAGGGATTTGAGCACAAGGTAGCCAATTAGAAATTCGACATAAATCATTGGACAATTTACGAGACAAACAGTTTTTTCCAATGTAACTTAGCCACATATTATGCCGGATGTTAATTACTTTCCAAGGACATGGTTATGTAGGACCTGGCAACTGATTTTAAAAAGAGGTGGAATACGTCATACACTTATTGTCTTGCTATCTTTTTTTATAACAATTCAAATATTGACCTGAGTTTGCATTATTACTGAATATTAATATGTGAGTGTATAATAGAAAACATTAAGTTACCGTCAAATGGTATATTTCCCCAGTCATAAACCTTGTTTGTTTTTCCAATTTAATTCCAAGGATAAGCCAATTTTTTTTCGCTTTGTAACATACAAGCAACAATAATGTTTAAAATTAAAAGTATCGGAGGACAATTTTGTATGTATCATCTATAGTATATCCGTTTTGAAAAAAACAACAATGGATGAACATACTATATAAAAGCGTGCATGTATAATCGTAAAAAAATTACAAATAAACGCTATTGCCTCAACATCACAACAATCAACAAAACGATGATATTAATACAATACAAATGTTTTTCTGTGTTACAGTTGTAAATACTTTTTAGTTGTTAACCTTGTAAAGCCGCTTCATGCATCAAATGCGCTTGGGGGTGTCTGACACACAACATTTTCTTTTCAAACTTGTTTAGAATTGTACATTATTATGAGTAGAGAAAGGACTTGCTAACAATTATGTGTTTATATTTCTCAAATTTCAAAATCTGTTCATTTTTTCTGATCAAAACAAGTTGACAATATAGAAATTTATTACTCAATTCACAGCCTATGTCAAACCATGAATAGAATCATGGGGAATATTTTATTACCCTCTCATTATAGGCTTCCAAGATTGCAAACTTGCGAAATTCTTGTTTCGGATTTGAATATATTCATATGAATCACTCAAGCTGGTAAAAAAAAAATTCTGATATTCCATGTCATAAACTTAGAACACTTCATGGCGACAACAGTGCCATACCTGAAAACAAGACAGCATCACCCACTTACCAAAATAACCATTACAAGTTAAAGAGAGGCCCTGACAAACCGTGAAGGCCACATCCTAATATAGATGCCTGCAATATCAGATTTTTCCATGGACTACATTGAAGTGTTGGAGTATCCAGAGCTATTCTTGGGGGTTCACTCTACAAAGCAGACTAAATGCATATTTTCCCCCTCTCAACATGGATGCAATATCGAATTTAAAATTTCAGAGGTTGATAAGAATTGCATTGAATACTGTGTGGTATACACAAAAGTAAATTTAACTTATGGGAATCGCGAGCCTCTCCTCAGACCTTGGAATCAAGAGATGCACCTTTGCCATCTTTATTGATTATGTTTCAACCAAAGCTAGTAACAGCTGATGGAGCCCGAGGAACTTCACCCCATGAAGTTCCAAGGTTGGCAGCAACTGAAGATATTCGACAAGAGCCTCAAGAGTCGTTTTCTGGGGATTTCCACATAAGCCTAAGTCCGGGTAGTTAACAAAGACAAAGGGCAGTTTTCAGTCGTCACACGTATGTTTATTTACCTAATTCAGGAAATATCTGCAATCGTGTTTCGCTAATGACCGCATGATTAACAAAAAAAACCAACGTTTCTTAGGTGATTTGAGGATCTGTGCGAGAGGCTTGCCACTTGCTCATGGGTAATTAATTGAAAAGCAAAGGTCAAATAGTACACGACAATGTCAAGAAGCGCACGTAATGCATTCATTAGCCTAATATGATCCAGGATTAAATAATCGTTTCATTAATTAGCATCATAGATAATTTGTTGACTGGACCTTGTTTCAACAAAAAACCCTACAGTCAGAGGCTCTTGACTAACCATTAAGTTGGTTTAAAGGAAATCGTTTTGAGCCAAGTTTCTATGGATACAATGTTCTGGTATGAAATTATATGGTTATTTCATTTTATAAGAAATACAACTTTAAAAAAATACTAAGTTGAAAAACGGTAAAATTACAATTTATTACTAAATAGATGTATATTAAAAGCTATTTTAAGCTACTAAAAAGTTATTGCAATTTGTAACATATTGTCTAACAATGCTGACACCAATAATGCCGATGAAATTTATTGTAGTACTCATAGTACAAGATCTTGTTTGTAAAAAAGTTCATGTTTTAATTTTCTGTATGCTACTCCATTCAGTCATCAGAATTTTTAGTAATGCTTATTGAGTTTAGCTATTTCTTGGAACAGGAATACCTCTGAAGGACAGCAAAGCGTGAAGATATGCCAATATGACTCATAATAATAATAATAATAATAATAATTCACAATATTTATGTTTACCTGCTGTTTTTCCTCCTAAAAGCCGGAAGGCTGAAGACAGGAAATCGAGGGAACAGAAGAAAACATACAGGAGCATCATGAGTGCCACCAGCTTGCCCAAGATGGTCAATATTCTTCCAATCTTCTTTGGAAGTGTCAATTCTGAAAAAAACATAAAAGAATGTGAAATGAGTACAGATACAAACCACTTAAACCATATCTTTAAGAATTTCAAAAAGCAAGGACTATGACCTCATATTAAAATTGCTCAAGTAGAGGATTACGAGTTTTTCAATATTCCTGAAAAGCATAGTATAGCAGATAGCACATATAGAACACGTACACAAATTCCGAACAACTTTCAACAACCCTTTATTATCTAAAACCACGACAAGGTAGACTAGAGAGGATAAAAACAAGGAAAGGATCCCCCGCGAAGAACTTTTCGTTAGATTTACACTTGGCTGTCACCCACATTAGAAAAAAACTCCATTTCAAGCGGTTATAACGTTCGTGTAAAGCCCAAATTAAAGCCCGGACCACAGTTTTACAAGAATGTGTTAATTAACTGCCTTGCAATTAGGCAATTTCGCTTTGTCACGTTAGCATAATCGTTCCAGCCCGGGTGATTAGCCCTCGTTAGATTTCAGGTGTGGGAAATTCGGTCGTCCACAGCCAAGGAGGCTGGCTAATTACACCCCTGTCTTGCCTGTAACATTTTAACCCTTTCTTAAAGACAATTACATGCTCGAAAGTGCACGCGCACAGGGGGCATTGCTGATCCACTGACCCAAACTTGACTTAATTCTTTTAATCCCCTCCGCTCAATTTCAAAATCACGAGAAAAAAGAAAGTTAACGTGGCGACCTCTAAGTTACAGTTTGTTGAACCGGTTGTTTTACCCCTTTATGAACACCCCTTGGGCCCTAGGAGAAAGTTCAGTGACTTTTTTGCGAAGGTTTAGGATATAAACTTATATTTACGATAGGAATTTAGCAAAAAAACTGAAATGTGATTGAATCCTTTTGTCATTTATGGTCACTTGTGATGGAGTCGGTGCCCCAGTGTCTGCTTTTTTTTTTTTTTTTTTTTTTTTTTTTTTACAAAACTTTAATTAAGGATAGGACAATACTATTTTCTCGAGAATTTTTTTTACAGGGATACAATGTACTGTGTGAACTAGTATCCGGATTTGTACAATGTTTACATGTGATGCAGACATGGGGCAATTTTGTGATAAAAACAGGCTTTCACTAACAATTCTATTGCTTTTTGTTAATTTGCTACATGACATTACAATAGCTCGTATATTAACTACCATTAAGTGAATCTTTGATGATTCCAAAATAAACAGACAATTATGATAACTCAAACAATGGTTAAACAAAATTCTACTATTCCAATTTTTGTAAACATTCCCATAAAATCGGTGCTGAATTCAGTAATGTATCATGTACACATGTATTGATAGCTACTCTATTAGTTGCATGCCTGGCAATATCGTATTTTGAAAACAAATCATGGAGGAAAAATGTCACCGATGATATTGATGATTTTTTGACATCATAAGCATTTCCAGGCCAAAATGAGTAAATGAGCAAAAAATTGAGGAGTAATTGGGGGTAACAAGCAACAGACCGCCGTGCCGAAATCTCGTAGTAGAGTTCAACTTTATATAAATCTACGTGTGTATATGTAGATATAAATTTTGATAAAATCCAATCCAAGCGTGACACAATATATTAAAAATTGTCGGTGTTGAATAAAAAACAAACCTCAATTTGGTTTCTACTTTGTAGCAACCGCATTGCGTGAATCCACACCTAAAAGAATGAAGTTGAAGTGTGGTCACACAATTTTATGAAAGAATGCTGCAAACTTGATGTAATCTTAGACAATTTTAGGAAGAGATGTCTTTAGTTATATAAAAAAGATGCTCAGATTTTTTTATAGAAATTCTTTTCCATCACACTGATCATGTCATGTTGAATTGATATCACTGAACTTCCTTGTACTTAGTCTACAGGTTTCATTTCAATTGGTAAAGATCAAATTATGATCTTATGCAAATTGAACAAACAAAAATAAAGATTCATAAATAATGCATACGTTACTCACTTCACTGACAGTAACAAGTAGCCTAAACATTCTGATAAATCCTATTAACTTATAAATTTTGAGTACATCCTGTTATGCTTATTATAATAGAAATGGTGCGGTTAGCAGACAATGTCTTTTATAGTCCAGTTGGAATCACCTGTTAACTTTTTTTTATATCTAAAATGTTATTCCTAACATTTGCAAAAGACTCAAATTAGGAACTGGTGAGTGAACAAATAACCACTGACCATGATGTCACTTTGCTCAAACATAATTTAGACAGCTAGGATGCTGAAAACTGTCTTGATGCATCTAGTTAAAACTAAATTGCATGATAATTAACGAGAA
Source organism: Julus scanicus (assembly GCA_034698625.1). NCBI lineage: Eukaryota > Metazoa > Arthropoda > Diplopoda > Julida > Julidae > Julus > Julus scanicus. Next base: position 6,795 of record JAQGBW010002265.1, read on the forward strand.
TGCTTGTAAAAAACCTCGAATGACTTCCGAAACACGAAGCAGCACCCCCAATCAAACAAACAAGGTCAATGGTGAGGCTCAATTAGGAGGCATTTTCAAGCAAAATTCATATCACTATTTACCGAACATCCACCTTCGCACTAACTGTCTATTCAAACAAATGCCCTCATCACCATCAACAAAGATGAATAACCCTGTGTTATTAAGTAGGGAGAGAAGGGGGATAAAGTGAAAGGCAATGTCTTGCAGACAGTAGTGTTGTAGATCAACCATAGAACCAAAAAATGCAATATTTAAAAAAAATCCGTAGAAAGTCTAACAGACTGTCCAGCAATGTCACATAACCAAATTAACAACACGTTGGTTTTTATAACCTGCCTTCTCACAATTTGACAACCTTCCTTGATCCAGATCAAAGAATGTTTCCTAGAACCAAGTTTCCTTTGACCTGTCTTGTGCACTAAATGCCCTCGTTTGCACTTTGAATTTTTTTCATACTCTTCTGAAATCATCTCGGACCAGAAATATGTTAGGATAAGTATAACAGCTTCCCCATTTATATCACATTTGGGAGCAAGTTTTTTTTTTAACCCTCAACTTTTTTTTTTATTCTTAGGAAATGTGTTTGACTCCGTGACAATGACCACGTAGCCTTCCTCCGCATATTTAAACCCGTCAAAGTGTTTTTTAATTTATCTGCTTCGCGGCTGTCCAACTGAGGGAATTGAGTAGTTATTTCCCTGACATTTACCGATTATCAAGGCGAGAAGATGGACCCTCTTATCAATACTTTCATTCTCCAACATTGACAACCCTTTCCATCATGGATAATCAATGTCCCGCCGTTCTTTTTTTTTGTTTTGTTTTCACAAAGAAAGGTGTTAAAAGCTGACAAATTATAATATTTGGAACTAAGATGAACGTTAGGATTGTGAGAAAACACTTTGTAAAAGACACAAAAAAACCAGATGTTTGGCTAGACGCTTGGATGACATATAGCAATGATATATATCAAACCCTGTTACGGTTTTCTTAATTAGACTACTTGTTTCTGTAAACAGAATTCTCAAATAAAATGGTAGCCAATGATCTTTTCAAAGATGGAATCAAATGTGCAAACAAGCAGAGGAATACGAGTCCTCCACTTAGCTACCATGGACATCCCTCTGATTGAACATATTTGCATATTGGGCAATGTGCATATATAATAAGTAAGATGATAGCCAGTAAATGTCGTTTTTGACATTCACGAACGCTGATAAAATCTTAAAATTGGATCTGGCAATTTCAGTGTTCGAAGGGTTATATAGCTTTAACCTCGGTCTATAAACCTTTCATTCTCATAGTCTTATCATTAAGGCGAACATTGCCTAAGGCGAATATAGTATCCATCATGACATTGCCAGACCTGTCTGGCACAGTGGAGACAGACGACCACTACTTGCCAAGGGGCATTTCCAACAGTTATAAGATGACAAAGATTACTGTATCATCTCAGGGAACAACTTTTTCCAAATTTCAAGCAACTCAAATTCTGTGATTTTCCATTAAAGCCACTCCGTCAACATGCAAGTAAAGAAGCTTTATAATAAAAAAAAAACAATTAACTAATACTATTTCAAAGAATGGTGACTTAAAGAGAATTTGTACCATGAGGATAAAACTAACCCTTTGATTTTACCTTGAACAGGAATGACCTGACAACGAAGTAATGACCTATAGGCATTAACCCTTCCTCACTTCAGATTGCCTGTTAATGACCTTTTCGTAGAGGCGATTAAAATTTGTTAATTCAAACCATTGGTGAAGAAGTATTTCCTTTCATGCATTCCAAAGTTCGGAAGGAAATGTATTTTTTTTGTGGCTTTTTATTAACCTGAACAATAGGAAGATTGTCCAAGGCTCATTTTTACACGTATTTGTGTTCAGGAGTTGCCACTGTGTGAACGTGTAGTTTAACTTTAATGCTTGTCATTAAAACAAGATAGAACCCAAATAACAAAATTACTTACAGCCTACATGTCATACGAACAACGCCGTCCAAGATAAGATTTAAAAATCCATTCGTATTAAATAGGGATTTTTTTTTAAAGTAACCAGTATCGCTACTCTGAATCGAGGCAATAATAAATCTAACTCTTGTTTCGCCAGTACTTATCAAAAAGGGAAAAAAAAGTTCGATTAAGATTATGACACATGTTAACAAACCCATGTCAAAAAGGTAGCCAGTTTATGGTGTGGGTTGAAAATAGCTGAAGAAAAAAAATAAGGCTAATGATTGCCCCCTACCTCGGCCAGTAGTCTTCGATGGCCCCGATTTGTCGGTCCCAGTTGGATCCCTATCTAAGGAGTATCTGGAATTCCACATCCTCCACGCGTTCTGTACCACTGATTGGGTAATAAAAACAAGGAAGGTATGTAGAGTATTGATTTTCATTGAAAATTGCTGGGAAATGTGTATGCAGAATAACGTAGTTTGTAGCCAGGGGAAATTAAAACTTGAGACAAAGCCTTTTTAATTCCAGAATCGAGCGAAGCAAGGCTCGTTGTTTCCATTTGTCAGTCCAATTCATGCAGGCATGCAGAAAGCAATCAAAGCAACCGTCCATAGCAAGTTGTTCTTGGATTTGCAAGCCTTAAATGACAATCTCATTTTGAAATTGTCCATCGGGTCATAATAAGCAGGTTTTATGTTAGTCCGTATGCTTAACTTTCAATTACAGCAAGATGCTAATCGTTTTTGGTGAGATTTAATGCTGAAAATCTCCTTAAATCACAACCCTATCCTTTTCATTGGGTCGGACTTGCGAAGATACTCACAGTTGAATGAGGGAGTTTTGGGTGGGGGTGAGAATTGTTTGGGGTGGCTTAATAGATCAGCAAGGGGCTCCGCTTGTCGTTTTTCACTTTGAAATGGTAGTTTTTTTAAAAATTAATATACAAGTTTGAAAAATGTCCGTTATTTTGCACACGCTGTCAACAGGTGACAGCATGAGATAGGCAAGTTGTGAGTGCATAAAAATTCAAATAATTTAATTTTTAAAAATCTACTACTTTAAAATGTAAAATGACAAGCGAAGCCCCTTGCTGATTTATTAAATTATTTTAAATAATTTTTATTTTTATTTAATCTTTTTTTGTTTGACTGTGAGTGTCTTTGCAAATTTACCCATTGAAAGGGATATGGTTGTAATCCCCCTTAACATGCAAAAGAAATAAAACTTAAGACTAACAAGTTAAACTACTGTTTCAAAAACTAAGCTACTAGTAAAGAATCACTCCAGTAAAAAACCATAACTATTTGAGAGCAACCTACTATTTTTCGCAAGGGAAACTATTCTATTGCTCAGTTTTGTGCTTAGTGCAAATATTTTGTTTTCATTTTAAAGGAAATTATGCATTTACTGACTCATAGCATCCAAGTAACAATGGATGAGTGTACAACTTTTTTAAAGTAAAGTGATCAGAGTTTGAGCTAAATAAAAGCAACATTTAAATATTTTTATTTACTTTGGAATAAATACTTAATTTGCAGTTTATATAGTAGAAGCCAAGATTTGCAAGTACGCAGTTTTATGTTTACATTTTAGCGATATACTTCGGTATTATGTATAGTAATTCATTTCTAAAACATCGATTGACGCATCTAATATAAATAGTCTCGACTCTCGTAACCTAATTGACTGTTTCCAGACTAACAATTTATATTTGGAAGCAAGACTTTGAGAGCCACTTTCTATTGTTGGAGCAGGTATTACCTTGTAATACTTTCAAAATGCCTACCTATGTATACATACTGCACACGCAATGCAACTTCTAAAAGCAACATGTATGCAATCATATTTGAACGAAGCATTGCTGCCAGAATTGTACAACTATTATTAAAATGCTAAAAACCTGAAATTCAAATTTTTTGGTGGCTACCAAATTGACGCATGTGTTTGCATTTGTGATATGCGATAGCTCTTTGTGAGAAAAACCTTGTTTATGTGCAAGTCAAAGAAACTAAAATTTCGTTTAGAAACCTTTTGTTGAATTGATGAGACCAACATCAACAAATCCACAGGTGTCTTCTGGTTCTTAAATATGCTTAATCATTCCCGGCAACATAGAGACCTATTGTAATTGTAAAGAATATTAAACTCCAAAAAACGCACACCTGTGCCTTTTTTAATGTGAGTGTACAAAGGGTAAATTACACGTTCATACCATATATGCCATGGAACATGAGCATGCACTAATGCTAAAAATCACAAGTCATGTTTATTGTGGAAAGTAGTCCACATTCCAATAAGCTGATTCAATTCAATCGTATTGTTTTGCTCAAAATCTATTACGATTTCACTTCGTAAATGCCATCGGCATATTCATGAATTTAGTCGATAAAAAACAATTTAAATGACGAAGGTTTACAAAAATTGGCAGCATAATTTCTTATTGTAGTTTTGAATTTTAAAAAAAATATATCGCAATTTGGTAACAGGCGTCCTGCAGCTTTAGTTAGACATTCATACTCGTTAATCTAGTATTAAATAAAACTAAATATTTTTTTTATTCTCAGTCATTTCATCACCTAGTTTGCTTAGTCTTAAGGTGTCTACAAGGACGTGGTACAATACTTCCACTGCCTTAAACAGCTAAACCTTTCTGAATCCTAAATAAAATTAGATTTCAAAAACAGTATGGTAATGAGTTGTAGACGCCTAATATTTAGTGCTTTAATAACCTAGCTTATTAAAAACTACAACACCCATACTACAAAAATGACGCTTATGACAACATATTGATAAAGGGAAAGACAAAGACATTTGAGCTTTGAAAACACAGACTGGTATTATCCTAATTTACATATTCTCAGAGCAAGTATGTATGCTAATTCACTTTCAAGTATTGGATTCAGATTAGAATCTATTCTGAGAATGTTTATCTTCTATTTCTTAGAATAACGTTAAATCATCCAGCTGGCCCAAGGGTTTGTGGATACAAACGAGACGGGTAAATGCAAAGTTGGAGTCCAATGTCCAATAGTTTTAGGTAGAAGAATGAACCCATGCCTGTTTTCTTGAAAACTACATACAATATTACAAAAAAAAAGAATGAATAGTCTGGAAAAGACGCCCTGAAGAAGCATGTCTATTGATTCCCACCTGCCGACTGTTGGTCTCCTCCTTACACGTGTATTTATAAAATACAAATACTCTTACAAATTGGATTGAACTTGAGGTTGAATCTGGGGCTACCACATATATCTAGTTTTGAACACACGGTGTGTTCAATGACATTAAGTCTGACAAATGAACAATTTCACCTTGACAGACGTTTTGGTCAAGAGATTGCTTTGTGGCTTACATTCAATGGCTCCTCATTGACAAATAAGTGCAATAACCAAGTGTTAGTTTGGCTAAAAGAAAAGGCAGTTCACCATCGTCAGTTTATGGATCCTGACTCGTGTCATTATCCTTAAGTAGATTTTTATCTCATCAGGTAACACACGACTCATTGAATGGAGAAAAATCCTTGACCATGTATCGTGCATCAACCCAACAATACCATGGCCAATGAATAATTACTACTGACACACTGAAGTAGTCAACATTAACATAAATATGTATGTCTATAAAACTTGCCTCAAAAATTCTTCGCAATACAGTAAGTCAACTGACAAGAAAAAGAAATTTATGGTGTCATTAATGCTTTTGGAAAGATATACAATTAACATTCTTTGAAATCCGTCAGGGTCTTCTTAAATCGACCCAAATAAAGCCGGACAAAGTCTTTAGGCTAGTTTAGAAATTTCATAAGCGAATCATATTTTTGATGACAGAATTCAAAGCCGAATCTATTAATAAAATCCAAGACCATAAAAACATACATTCTCAGACATGTAAATGAAAGCTGGCTGTTTACCAACCTCGGCATGTTAACCCCCAGATTAAATAACCAAGCTCAATGACATTTTTGCTTCATACAAATCCTAACGGTTTATTGAACTTTTTTATAGCTTTTTGCTTTCTGGAGCTGTTGGAAAAACCAGTATGTGCATGTATTATTATTACATAGTTATTATTGGTGAAAGGCATTTGGCGTATGTGCAATTTCCATATGTATATATATTCAAAAATTCGGTAGCGTACTAAAAATATGTCGTTAATGTATCTCGTAAAGCTTCATGGAATGTTTAATAATAAAAAACTGTTTTTTCATGCATGGCTTGAATATAAATATTATATTAAATTTATAAAACTGCAATGTTGAATCTTTATGATTGCATTAAGGATAATCTTTAGGAGAAGCAATACAAATTTGTATTATGTAGAAAAAAGTCGTTTAAATAAACCAATGTAGAATCGTTAACTTTGAATTAAGAATTTCTTTATCTGGTATCTCTTCCTGGAAAAAAGACATGTGACAGCGGCAGATAAATTCAATAATCAGACGTTGTCCCAATTTGTTTCAATAGATAGATGGAAATGTTAATGACAACATTTTCATAAGTTTTTATGCGAATGCTACTTGCACTTCCTGTTATATCGATCAACTGTGTCGTTTGTACTAATTTTTTTGAACCAAATGACAAAATATGTGTGAGCCTGGTTGATTCTGCTTTTCTTAAAGCAGTCATTTATAAACTTCAGAATTCTTTCTTTATAGCGGCGCAAATAGTAATTAAGCAGATTTTTTTTAAATGAATGCGAATTGATTATAACACCGATATTCAAATGTAAATGAGCATCAAGATAAAATAATGATTGATTAAACAGGAATTAAAGAGATGAGAAAAAATGTCTTATGCATATGACATTCCAGAAAGCTTAAAAAGCCATTGACATAAAATGTCCAAGGGGGCCAATTAACATTGGCAAAATAGGACATAATGCTTAATTCTGAAAATTGAGAAAAATCTCAACTATGTTTGAGTTTTGACACACCTTATTAACCTATTTGTTTGCAAACTTTTATCGAAGATACATCATTTAAATACAGCAAGAGATTTTCTTTGTGTGCTGAAGCATGAAACGTCATTTTAAGATGAAATCTCAATGACAAATATCATTTCAGAGCCTATACATACAAGGATTACTTGTAGTAAAATAACTTTCTCGACAGCTAAAGACTTATAACATAATATTATTTCAAAATAGATTTGGCCATCATTGTTATATTTGCTGCTAAAAGTGAAGATTATGCCTATAGCTAGCAGCGTTTAATCTAGGATAAATCTAAAATTCAAACTTCTGAGTATAGAAATCGAGTCGAATCTACAATTTGTTATTTTTGCTCTGTAATACTAACAAGATCAACATTAGTAAGAATAGATAACAATTATAACCTCCTCGAATTTTTTAAAATTAAAACAACTTAATGTACAGAAGAATTTGCAGGTGTTCAAATAATAAATGCAAAAATAGAACGCATCTTTGTTGATTCAGGGTTTATCGTGATTGTAAAACTAGCCCCAATCCAGTTTTTAATCAGCATAAGTAAAAAGAAAGTAAGACTTGTGTACATAAATATGAACCGGTAAATTTACCTAAATACGCCTACTTCGCCTATTTTTCCACCTATCCAATTTAATGAGATTTCTTATAAAAAACTTTCCTTTATTAAAGTAATCACGAGCGATAGACAAACTACTATATATTGTTTCCTATTTTGATTTGTGAAAACCAGTTTCTAATCCACATATGATACGATAAAATATAATTGCAATTCGATGGCAACATTTAAATGTCACATCATTAAAAAAGGTCGCTATTGAACATATACATATAACCTGAATGATTCAAGTGGGATTATCAGATGAGTAGAACGTAATCCGCCTACTTGAAAACACTTCTGTCCCTGAATCTATTCCAAGGTTTACATGGTGTACAAGTAGTGAATATTTTGATTCTCAGTCTCAACAACATATCAAAAAGTTGTCTGGACGTTGCCTAGAAAAGGAATTCTGATTGTATAATTATTTGAAAACAGTGCATGACTCATACATGACGTCATACAATTGAAAGGGTCTTCTTGATGAGCAAAGGGCGGCATCCAAAACATGTTTATCACATGTGTTATTAACTCCATACAGATGACACCATTTGTCGGCAAGTTTATGATTAAAGGAGAGTTAAGTCACATACCCTACCTTCAATAATTAGTAAAATAAATGTAGAATTTTTTTAAAGCACAATATAGTCTTTTAAACTGTCTCTCAAAATTGATTGCACTTCATAATGAGCCACCTATGTATAATTTAATAGCATAGAAGTCAAGAAAAGGTGAAAACCTAAAAAAATAATGACTTAAATGTAGGACAACCATACAGTGGATACCATTTGCATTAATCAATGTGATAAAGCGGGCGTTTAGCTCGTCAACCTAATCAAATGGACTTAACGTCGTTCTAATTAAAAAATGTAGTCTTAGATTTCCATTTATGGGCATAGAAGACAATTTTTTAAGTAAGCCAACAAGAACAAGGCAGAATCCATGTAAGAGTATTGCTGTATAAAATGACAAATCGGTGTCACAAATTATTCTTTCTGGTTATTTGCTTTGATGGAAAAAATGCTAATTAAAGTTATCTATTTCTGAGATCGTAAAAACATACATAAAAAGCCGAGCTCAAGTGTTGACATGATAATTTTTTATCCCTGACAAAAAAGCTATCATTTACTTGGCATTGTACATAACATAGGCATTCAGAAAGTTTTTGCTGTATTTATCTCATTTATCTTTTGTTTTTCCAAGGAATTTAAAACTAGTCTGTAGATATGATCAATCAAAACTTATCACAACTTCAGGGGCAAATTTTCCAATTTGACTGATAATCAGTTATAGAATACAGAACCACATATTCATAAATATAACGTGCACATGATTTGGCCATAAGAACTAATAATGGACACACTTAACATTGCACGATTTTGAATTATTTTAAGAATTATGACAATAAAAAGTTGGAAACTATCTATCACGCAACTTAACTCATAGACATTTGTAATGTATTTTGATTCTTCCTAAAGTAATGCTTATTATTATTTAAAAAAATGATTTTTAGCCTAATGGTACCCACTCAACCTGTGCATTCATTACCACGCAAAATGAAGTTGTATGCTACTTAAAAAAAGAAACATTAATTCAATGTTATGATAAAGAGAAAGTAGGAGATGGGCTAGTTAATTCGGGAATGGGCGAGAATTCATTCGTATATAGTATATATGATTTGCCCACGTCGTCTAACTTATTGCTTAAGGAAAATATTTACTTTCCACTGAAACTGTTAACTATCACAATTCTTTGAAAACATTTATTGTTTCCAATTGATTACTAAAGAAATTCGAAGAACACATTTCATCAAAAGTTAAATACATCCGGAATTACATGTAGTTACGGATAAATTAAACTTTTAAAATAATGGTCGTGTGCACTGATTACCTATGGCATTTCAATGGTAAAAAACAACAATGAAAATTTCAAAGAAAATTATATTTTTCAACCAAAATTCTATTAATTGAAAATTAACATTAATCCCTTTTACGTCAGGAAATTCTGAGAAAAATTGTATGTAAAACTATCAGATCGATGAATTGTTAAGGATAAAAAAGAAACCAATTGTGCGTCACGGTATTCTGAGAAACAACAGTAACTAAATACAGAATTTTTTTAAATGTTCATGACGTTGTTGATGACACATAATCTGAAAAACTTATCAATACGCATCAACCTTGGATATCGACGTATAGAAAACTTATCTAACAACTTTTTTAATTGTGATCAGTGTTACAAGTGCATTCAATGCATTAAGTTCGAGGTCGGTCACTAATTTATATACGCTGAACGTATTATGTATTGCATTCATTATGTCATGTATGCATTGTATACAGTATGTCTAGATATATATAGATAGCAATTTCAAAAATACTACGAATAGTGGTTTTTACAAGTATATTAGAGCCCGAGCTTCAATTCACAGAAAGAGATATACTACTAATCGACCATGGTTTTTATAAGTATATTTCAATTCATAGAAAGAGATATACTAATCGACCAGTTGAAACCCAATTTGAGAAAACATCATTGCAACTCTCTTGGCAAAAATTACACGAAATTGCATCAGAATAGAAGACGAGCATTGATTCACCCGCCTGCGTGAATCTTATATACATGTATAATGAAAGCTAAAGCCTAAATTATTAGCTTTTTTCTTAAAGATGACGTCAATCCAAACTGCCCATATCACCATGGCAACAAACATTCGCACTCATTGCCGAAAACTTGATGACGCAATTGTATACAAGGTGTCTCATCTTTGGGTTCAAAGAGATTGTTGTGTCTTTGTAAACCCATCATAATTCTAGACACTCAAGGCTGGTTATCTGGGGTATGTAAAATTGTTTTTTATACTTTGCCTTCACCTATAAAACGAACCCAACGTGTAAGGCGTAAGACAACCTCATAGCAACAACAACGACGACATTGAAATCGAACCATTTCATTTCTAACATGAACCTTGAAAACATGAATTTATTTAGAAATATGGCACCTTAAGAAATTTCCGGCATCCATTAACCATACAATCTCAGAAGTTGATATTGTATCCTTTCTCAGAACACATTCATCTCTCAAACGAAAACAGTTATAGCATCCAAAAGAGCATCATTATTACCAAGGCGTGCAGACGAGCACCATGCAGTCATATTACTTCAAAGTTTGGGTATTTTTAGCCTTCGTCTAACATTACGAATCCCAACGGAGTTACTATTTTTGGACTCCAAAGATTATTTGAATCGTTGTGATTTATCCCAGTTCGCAGCAGACACCAGTGTCATCACTCCGAATAGATCGAGCAAATGCCGGGAAACTCCCCTTATGACAGGCATGGAAATTCTTCCGAAGAACCAATGTTGTATATACACTTTTCAGAAAGCCAAAAATAAACATAAAAATTGGCAATGTTGATGGACACGGTGCTATAACCCATACGCGAATAAATGGAATTATGGTGTCCTACTTCCTGAAAGCTATATACAATACGTTTAAAGCGGCCGCAAAACAACAACAAAAACAGTTTACACAAGAGTCCATATTGAAATAGACATGTCGAGGATATGTTCCTAAGCTGTAACACCTTGTCTACCAAACTTATTACAAAACAAACTTTGATGTCAGACTATACTTTACCACTTTCTAAACAGTGTTAAGAACATATTGTGTCATTTCGAAATTAAAGAACTTTTATAACTAATTAATAACATGTATACTTTTAAAATTTGACCAATGGCCTTTAATCACACATTAAATATAACAACACTTTCATGCAATTGGTCACCAGAGATTTTTCACATCTGGACAATATGAAAAGCTCTGGAGTATTTGCATCAAAAACAGTTATATTATAACAAAAAATTGAACTGCAGTTATTATGCTCATCAACTAAAACCGTTTCCATCGATTAAAAACACTCAAATAATAGTTGTGCCAGTGAAATTCATTATTATAATGATCGTCTGCAGGTGACATTGCCCGCCCATTTTAATCTCATTCTGACTTCATGGATAAACAGGCTTCAAAGGATTGAGAAGAGGTATAAGAAGACTAAATTGGACCATGATACTAATTTCACTTTTTTTTGTAGCAGATATTAGCTAGGTTGACCATGAGTAATTATAGTAAGAGTCCATCCCAGTGAAACCGGTCTCCTTTGTACTTTTTTTTTAGAATGACTCTTTGAAAGTTAAAGGTACCCAGGCCAGGGAGTTGTGCATGATGGCAATTTAAAATGCAAATGAATGCACACTCATGAATACTAATTAGTAGCCCAACAAAGTAGTTGTGCTATAGCACAATGCGACCTCCACGTGTGAAAAGTGGAAGCGTTTATATGGCACGTTGCAATAGCTATTATTTGAGCTCAATTAAAGCCTGCATGATGGGAACTTGATGGAAAGGAGGGTCTCGGTCAGCCTTACTCAAATTTTTAATAAAGGCTATAAATATGTTGCATGGCTTCCAAGATCAGCTATATTCATTAACGCTAATAAATCAGCGCAGGCATTAACTGCGTCAATTTGGTGCTGGAACACTGATAAAACAGCACAAAAAAAACAATCGTTTGACCGGTACCACAGGTCATTAAAACAAGTTTTTATAAAAGTTAAGTTAAAGAAGACTTGGACAGCAAGTCATTTTCCTGCATGCATTTTAGGGCACTTGAATCCAATTCCCAAAATGTTGATAGTGTTAACAAGCTCTTTAAATATTTATCCCAGAGTCCTCAATTTCATTTGTTTGCATCTACTAGCTACGATATTTGTTTGTCCTTTGATCTTTTACAAGAATAGTTTTTATGCATTTCAGGAGTTTGTACATTAAACAATAGGTAGTCTTAAATTCCAACAATCAAAGATAGAAGTTTGCACACAAAAACGAAAACCCAAAGTGAATATATTGTCATCAACTTGAACTTAAAACTTAAAACGTTAACAAGTTTCGAAATACTTTACATGACCTTTATAATAAGTTATCCCTGATTAACCCTGATTAGTAATAACAAGGTAGATGATGAATTTGAAAAAAAAATTTAAAAATTTGTTTGAAAAACTTAGTGCTACTTATGTATACATGAAGAACTTCTGATAATCCCTGTCTAAACTTTGCATGCCATTTAAAGTTTATATTTGTTGAACTTCGTAAGTTTTTGATTTTTTTCTTGTGCGATTAAGATAATTAAAGTGATGGGTGTTGCGTGGGTATAATCGGTACATAATGTCAGTTGTTTTTTTGAATATTAATTTAAATCTTCAAATGCAATCACAACAAACAGGTTAAGGCTTCAAGACTTGAAGGAGGCTGGATCAATGACCCGCAACATAAATTAATGATTATCTCTGGCAAAAACAGGATGATCCTCTATATGTTTATGAGTAGGCTAAATGGCAGAAGCAGTTCACATTACTTCATATCGACTCAAATTCAATTGCACTTTCGATGTATACCTGAATAAAATCCAATTGCAATACCATGACATATTTAATAAGAAAATTAAAAACCATTGGTTTGACGGCATTAATTCACAATGGAATTGATACATTTTATGGGGGCACTAAATTTAATCAAAAGCTACTGTTTAACTTTCTGTGCTGACATGCATCCAACTTGCGTTTCAACAATGAGTTGACATTACATACTATACTGAATATACTATGCTAAGACTGACAACAAAATATCGCATAGTTTGGCAAATTAATACATTCACAAGCTATGTATGTTAGAATTAACGCTCTTCCGACCTTCAAGTTGATTTAGATTACACACACATGCAAAAATTGTTAAATTGATCTCATTTCAAACGTTAATTTGCTCCACAAGCATTTTAGAATAAACCAAGCATAAATCAATCACTTATCAAAATTAAGTTTTTAAATGCATGTACTCAGCACATTACAGAACACTTTTTAAAAACAACAACACGAAACTGTTGTTGTTTTCATGTTTTCAATTCTGGAAATGTACTGAATATATTACATCAGAACAGCATGACAGGAAATGTTAAGGGCAACACAGTAAAAGTAGGTTTCACTGGAAAGGCAATAAAATCAAATGGCTAAAACTGATAGCACATGGAGCATTGTATGACGTATTGTAAGCATTGTATGCACTACGTATTGAAATGCGTGTCCCGAATTTAAAATCAAAGGCCAATGCAGTGGCGGCACTAGGGGGGTGCGGGGGGTGCGGACCGCACCGGGTGACACCATCACAAGGGGTGACACCAAAA
>JAQGBW010002266.1:0-20562 GCA_034698625.1 Julus scanicus
TCTTATTTTGGTCGAAACCTGACCAAAAACTGACGTTTTTTTCACTGGTGTAGACGTCTTCCGACGGCTCGACGTCTTTCAGACGTCGATGTGCTACGTGGGTAAGTAGTTTCCACAGGCATAATTTGTCCAGAAAATGTTTTGGAAAAAAAATTCAAGCATATTTCAAGGGTTTGAAGGCTCACAACTTACAGTTTTAAGGATTTCTCCCACGTAAAATTTCCACGATATTATTTTTTTAAATCTGAAAAAGTTTCTAGAGATGTTCAAAAAAGGTAGTTTTATTTATTAATTTTTTATTTTTCACTATTTAAGAAAGTTTGACGACTTTTTTCGAGGTATTCAAAATTCAAGTACATTTCCCAACTTTTGAGGATGCTGAACTGTATCGTCTCACTTGACAACCAAATATCTGAGATGCTATTTTAGTTAGGTTAGGCATAAACTGGGTTCAAACAACATTATAATTTGAATTATAATATAATATATAATGGGTGTCGGCGAAATGGGAATTAGCGGGAAACGGCGAAGTCGCTTGTCGACAAGGTTTGTCTAAACCTGCTGTAAACCTTGTAGGTTTATTGTGCCATTAACAGTATAAGCAAACAAAAATCATGTAGTTGAGTTGCAATCACGTACGCAATTTAAAAAATGCGACATGTTTTGCTTACGTGAAAGCAGTTTAACAACTTGCCATCGATTGGCAATAGGGCCATCTTAACAGTCATTAAACTTCCGTTAATTTCGTGCTGTATTTATGCACCTCGAGCCACTCGAGCTTAAGCAAACACGTTTTCCTACATTGTAACATCGACGACAAATAAGTAAGCACTTAAGGCCTACTAATGAAGGTGGCACCCCCCCAACCGAAGCAATTAAGGCGTCTCATTGCTTTATGATTTAATGTCTATTAAAATTACATTTCCAAGAACCGAATTAGCCGTAGAAGCATTTAATAAACGCTCTAGGTGGCTACACATTCGAAGCGATGAAACGACCAATCGATTAAAATGATTTTTCTCCCTAGGTGGCGCCAGTGTTGATTTTTTTTTGGATGCATACATTTACAATATGGAGCAGTGCATTTGACTCTGTATTCTTGGCATTATTTCAGCATGCCTAAAACGTTTGGTTAGTATCATAATAAATTATTAATGGGAAAATGCATTGCTTCTTAATCATGAAAATGCACTTATTAGTAACGTTAGTTGCTGCCATATTGCCATGGAACAATATCGTATAAATGAAGAGCACTATGAACATTGTTCTATGAAGATGAAATTTCAGACAATGATTAAATAGATTGTAACATCATAATGCTTTGGAATAATTATTTACTTGTTCAATAAAATATTTTTTTCCATCTTCACTGCCAACTCAGGGTGGAACTAATTTGCTGGGGAAAAATATAGTAGTCTTAAATGTCAAGGATTTAAGGCTCATACGTTACATTTTCAAGGACCCACTATCATTCACCATTCCAAAAAATCTGAACATTTTTCTAAAATGTTACAAGTTTTTCAAAAATTTAAGTATACATTTTTTCCGACTTTCAAAGAGACTGGACATCCTGCAACTTCAAAATAATACAATATTGCATCATTATACAAACAATAAGCAATAATGATAAAAACCTTTACTGGATAAACCATGTTGTAATGATTTTTCAAAGAAAATGCAAGTTTGTAATTATATACTGTTTTTGCATTTTAGTTTAATTAGAAACTAAATTAGAAACTCCTAATGTGTTGTCATAACTAAAGTGCGATAAAAGTGCTAAAAATGTTGTGGTGTATAATGAAACAAAAAAATGCAATTTTTCATCCGTTTATAATTGCAAAATATTTGCAGTTTTAAATTCTGCCATTTCAGCATGGATATGCCTCGACATGGACAAACATATTCATATATTCGTATATATGACAAATTATAAACTCAAATGCCATGTAAGGGCAAGTATATGTCCCTATGAATCTAATTTCTGAAGTGACAATGTACAACATTTCCCATACGCATTTACTGAATATCCCTGTATATGTAGCATGTATAATCTTTACAAACGTTTTATGGAATGTAATAAAAACCGTAACATTAAATCATATTTTAAATCTGTGTCATTACGTGATTTTTCTTAAGGTTTAGATCCGGCATCAACTGTTGGTCCTTGCATTGAATCCATTTCTGTAGGATTATACCCGGTTAAATCGCGAGTGACACGTTAGGAGGTTTATGCACATCTTAAGGAAAGTAAATGGTTCTTAGCGGTGCCATAATGGCAGTGATAATGCATTGCATATTATATCTGCCACGGGGAATAGGACCATTTTTCATCAAAGAAGAAACAAAACTAGCAAAAGCGCTCCGGCAATTGGCCTTCAGGCGGTGCTGAAAAGTGAGGCTTCATATCGTAATAGGGTGACCGTATTCACGCATTACAAAGATAAGCGAGAAAAAGATCTCATGAGAGGTTCATCAAAAGTCATTTCCGACATTTGCATCATTTTTTCCTCTTTTAATACGGTCATTGTTCCTTTCTCCGGAAATACTACTAACGCGAGATTCCACAATAGTATATCTACAATCTTACGATGCACTGATTTGCAAGTTAATGTTCAGTTTAATAAGCCAATTTTTAAGTAGAATTTTATGAAAACATATCCTTAGAAATTTAGGTAAAATTAGGTGCTTCAAAATACCCCAAGGTCCTCATAAGCACCATTTAAGGTGTTGTGTTTAATAAAGGTGCTAAACTGCCAAGTGAAAGGTGTTTTGACCACATCTCCGATATCGAGCACCCTAAAAGGTGTTTAATCGGCAATAAAAGGAGTTTTGTCCATAACTCCGAAAAATGAAAAAATTGCCACTTGGTGGCACCTGTTTGTCATTCTAACGGTTTGGAAGGCAGTAGGCCTATGAGTATAAACAAAACTCAGTCATTTGTATACGAACAAATGCAAAAATTGTTTTTCAGATACGTATATAGTGCATTGTACAAGCTTGGATAACCATGGATACAAGCTTACCAAGGTAGCAGTTTCTTAAACTGTATTCATGCAACTATTTCTTCACAATTTCTTAATTTGTAAAAATAAATGAGTTATCTTTATCATATGTATCCAGAAAACGTTTTTCATGTTTACGTCATCATTGTACTATCTAATGCAATGAAACACCAAAGTTACATAGATTAATATATATAGATTACCTTTACTAGGCACCTGTATTTATTTTTAAGAAATATTAAGCACCTTTTTTGGCATCCGAGAAGGTGTTGATAAACACCTTACACGGTGTTTAACAAAAGGTGTTACGAAATACCTAGCTCCAGGGGTGCTCACAAACACCTATAGGTGCCATGTCAGCGACAAATTAAAACACCCGTTTTGGTGCTCTATTGCACCTATTTTGTTTACAGTGCAGGTGAACATACTTAATGGGTTTTATTCACAGTTTGTGCATACAGAAGATAGATTTTGGACCCTATAACAAACTTCCACGGCACACTTCATAGACCCTTCAAGGTTCACCGGTTGAAAAAATGTTTTAATTAATTTTAAGCAATTAATTAAAATCATTATCAAAAAACGACTTAAATGCATTGATAAACAGAAACCACTACCTTTCATATTATACTGTATAATCAATTTTAATTAATTAATGTTTGGAGAATATATTCTAAATTGTCAAGGTCTACAATGACATTTTTAGTATAATATATAAATTCAAGTAAAAGCTCAATAATTAGGAAAGCACTTATCCTCTCCTCTGATGTGTTAAAAACCCTGATGAAATTTGTAGATTTTCCGAGTTGTAAGGTGCTCGTAACAACATGCATTTTACCAAATTACATCTTTAATTTTTAACAAATGAAACATTTGAGGGCAAAATCATGTTCTACACGTGAAGATGAACTTCCATGTCTTTTACACGCATGGGAATTTTAACTGCTCGTTAAATTCTTACCAATTGCATTTCCAAACAAGAAAAGCCTATAGTAAAACATACTCCATTTTAATACCAAGGAGTTAAACTAGAGGATCCACGTCACCAGACGTGACAGTGGCCTCAAGGTGGTGCTTACCAAACTAATTTATTCTTAAATATAAGCACGGTGCTTTGCAAATCCCAGGATACCAAAGAGCAAGGAGAGATTAAATTCAATGGCCGCCTTTAGGATGGAGTTTGTAGTAGGGTACTTAGTTGAATTGAGTTTTAGATACCCTGGTGAAAAAAAACTACAGATTTCTATTGTTATTTGGAACGTTGTTTTCTATTGGTATCAATAGAAAATCTCTTTTATTGTTTTATTGGTTTCAATTGTTTTCTGTGGTTTTCTATTGTTATCTACTGTTTTGTCAATACAGCTAAACCATAGAAGCCAATAGAAGTCAATAGAAGTCAATAGAAGTCAATACAGGAACTATAGAAAACAATTAAAACCAATAAAGTGTCCAAATAACAATAGAAACCAATAGAAATCTCTATTGGTTTCTATTGTTTTTTCACCATTGTATCTGTGCTTTATAATAATTTGAATCTCGTTCAATACCGTGTGCCACTTACTGTCAACATTTTTCTGATTTTTCTTTTTTTTATCTTCCTTTGCAGATAAAACCATGGTCTGTTGCAAAGGCTGAGAATGGCGCTCTTCAGCAATGGCAGTAGCGCAGCAGCCCTCGTACCAACGTACGCCTCCACGACGTCCCAGGCGTCATTTCCATCGTCTGCCCTGGCCGCCCTCTCGACCACCACGTCATCGCCTTACCCCTCGCCCACCTCGGTCGGGGAGCTGCTGCTGGCCACCAGCACCTCGCTGTCGGACAACTATTCTTTTTTTCCGGCGTCCAAGGCGGTCCTTTCGGGTCCCTTGTCGCTGCTCTCAGCCTCTTTCGCGGCACATTACGCCTGGGACAATGCAACGTTCAACGCCACCGAGGCGTCGACGGACCTCAGTCCACCGGGTGTCAAGTTCTACTCGTTGCCGCAAGTCATCCTCATCGCGATTGTGGCGGGATTCCTCAGCCTCATGACGGTGGTGGGCAACTTCATGGTCATGATCTCCTTCAAGATGGACAAGCAGCTGCAGACGATCAGCAACTACTTTTTGTTCAGCTTGGCGGTGGCCGACTTTGCCATCGGCCTCATCTCCATGCCGCTCAACACCATCTACCTGCTGGTGGGCTACTGGCCGTTCGGCACGGTCATGTGCGACACCTGGCTAGCCCTGGACTACCTGGCCAGCAACGCGTCCGTGCTCAACCTGCTCATCATCAGCTTCGACCGCTACTTCAGCGTGACACGACCGCTGACATACCGTGCCCGGCGCACCACAAAGCGGGCCATTTTCATGATCTCGTGCGCCTGGATTATCTCGCTCATCCTGTGGCCTCCATGGATCTACGCCTGGCCGTACATCGAGGGTAAACGCACGGTGGAGGACCACAAGTGCTACATCCAGTTCCTCAAGACCAACCTGTACATCACCTTCGGCACGGCCATCGCCGCCTTCTACATCCCGGTCACCGTCATGTGCGTTCTCTACTGGCAGATTTGGCGTGAGACCGAAAAGCGACAGAAAGACCTCAACAACCTGCAGGCCGTCAAGAAGGACAACAGTAAGCGCTCCACGTCCAGCGACGACGTGGTCGAGCAGGAGGAGACCAACAAGCGCTCCCGTAGCGACTCTTCGGCAGCGGCGGCGGCGACGGCGGCGGGGGCAACGTCGGGCACGGACATCGAGACCACGTACGTGCCGACGGCCATGTGCATCGACAACCACCGCTACCTGAAGGCGCCCGGCCGGACAAAGCCTCGCACCATCACAGATGTGCTCTGCTACACCTGCCTCAAGTACTGCAAGATCGACCCGGACCCCGACTACGTGGACGAGGACAGCACAAGCGACCCGGGTCATGGCTCGCCGGGCAACACCACACCGGCTTCGGTGGAGACTCCGGTGCAGTCGTCCGTGTCGCGTTGCACCTCGCTGACCCTGCGTGCCGAGCCGCTCACCGCCGCCTCGGCGGCGGCAGCGGCGCGCTCGCGGGTCGAGACCATGATTCCGCTGCTGGACCGGCCGGCCGGCAACGGCGTCCGCGGGCCGGGTACACCGTCGGCGCCGGCGCCACCTCGTCTTCATCTGCAGACGCGCTCGCACTCCTCCGACTCGGTGTTCACAATCTTGATCCGACTGCCGCTGGACACGGACCGGGGCGACGACCTGCAGCCGACTATCCAGATGATCGCCGAGGAGGAGGAGGACCGTCGCTCCGGTGACAACCAGCCGCCGCCGATGCGCAAGGAGAGCCCGCGTTTCGAACGGGCCAGCAGTCAGGGTAGCGAAATGAGCGGACCCGCCGCCGGCGGTGGGGACGTCAGCCTGCACCCGGCGGGTTGCTCGGGCACCACGTGTACGCCCACGGCCAAGCGGCGCATCTCGCAGCCTCCAGAGACGATCAAGATCCCGCTGAATGCCAAGCTGGTGCCCAAGCAGGCAATGACCAAGGCGGCCAAGAAAAAGAAGAAGAAGACGCAGGAGCGCAAGCAGGACCGCAAGGCCGCCAAGACGCTGTCAGCCATTCTTCTGGCATTCATCATCACGTGGACGCCCTACAACGTCATGGTGCTCATCCAGACGCTGGCCACCTGCGGCGATAGTTGCATTCCTGTGGAATTGTGGGACCTGGTCTACTACCTGTGCTACATCAACAGCACGGTGAACCCCTTGTGCTACGCCCTGTGCAACGCCTCGTTCAGGAGGACCTACGTGCGCATCCTGACATGCAAGTGGCACACCAAAAAAAGGAACCCAAATCGCGGTTTCTACAATTAACGACGGGACGCACGCCCGCGCCTGCACTCACCCCTAGTCTTTTTGTTCTAAACTCCCTGGAACAGATTGGGGACAACGTGTTTTTCTGCGCTTTTTCACGCTAAAGGCAACCGTTATGGAACATTGTCAGAGTTGCCTGTAATGGCAATAGCTGATTGAGAAAACGGGACACAACGTGAAAGAGCCTGAAAAACACGTTTGCTAAAATGAATACTTTTTCCAAAAACAAAACAAATAGAAAATTTCGAACTGCCCATTCTCAAACCTTTTTTTAGTTAACTTCTTTACTACTCACGAACACGAATTGGCCCCAAATCAATTTACTCGGGTGTAGGTGTAAGTGCATACAGTACATGTATAGGGTGCATATAATTATTAGCAAAAATTCGTTAAGTTTATTAAGAAGAATTAACGTCAATTTATATACTCGGCTTGTTGGAAAGGAAGAACACCTATGTGCATTATGCAGAAATCTAGGACAGCTTACCGCTATGCATTTCAAAGTCTGTATACAAATTGAATTATGGAATGGAGTAATGGCGTTTTGGATCAAATTAACCTTAATAGGACCATACAAATTACACTCGCCCAATTTTAGTGGTATATGCACCTCTATGTAGTTGCAAGGGGTCATAAACCTTATTTAAACCTATGGGTCAATAGCCAGTGTTTATTAAAAAAAACTGCAGATTTCAAAATTAACATGGCAAATTGTTACATATTTTATTAAGAACGTGACTTGATTACATCTAAATCTGTTTAATATAAAACAAGTCTTAGGGGAAGACATCCTCTTTAGGTCGAGATCCTTGTTTACTGCAATTCTGCAGATTGGATATCAGGCCATTTTTGTGTTAATTTTGATTTGTCCAAATAGAAAGATTGCAAAAAGAAATTAAAAATTTAATATATAGGATCTTCCTAGAATCAAGACTTTTGTTAACAACCATCATATATCTGTTTTCTGGTCAATTCCCCCTCAACTAAGTTTTGAACTAAGTTCTAACCTGAACTTGTCATTGAAATAATTCATACATTCAATATGGGTTCCTTTCGGGTGAAAATATATTATTTTAATGTTTGCAGAAATTGCATTTATAGCTGAGATAGTCATGAAAAACAACATTGGCACCAGATATAACTATATGATTGTTTACCAACAAATCTTCAATGTTTTGACAAAGGTGTTGAAGTTTAAAACCAAATATAACCTACTTAGTTTTCTTATCAGGATATCAAAATAAAATCCTAACGAATTTCTGCAAATTGAAAAGCTAACAACGAGCATAATGCTTCTTGTTGTCCTGACATCTGTATGGCAAGAGAAGAAATACACAATTACACTCCATTATAGACAGTAGATGTGACGCAAGTTGGGGCCAATTTTACAAATATTCCTTTCAAAAATAAATAGGACAAAAAATCGATATGGCGATGGAATAAATCATAGGAATAGCCTATATAGAGCCAATGAGCTAGAATCAATAGATTACTAAAGAACCCTGTACTAATTTCAGATTCCATTAGCCCTTTGATTTTCGTGTCCCCTGTGAGTGTGGATGTGTGCGTGCTTTTCTAGCCCATGTATTTCAATTAACGAAGACATTAATCATTGAATAAGAAAGAGTGCCATACATACACCATTACAAAAACAGATTCAAAGCCGCAATGGACTGCATCGAATTTAAAAATGCTGTCACTAAGTCATTATTTGCGAATTCAACTTAGATGAAACAAGGCGCGGCAAAAACAAACAAAAAATTGTACCGCCGCCATTTCTTTTGTACATTTTCTGTTCTTTCAGCATTTTCTTCTCTATCTCTCTCACTCTCTGAATATATATATATATATATATATATATATAAATATACAGTATATGATGTTTGTGCTCAATGAATGAATGCCATTTTTATCGTTGTTTTATATATCTATACCAAATAATGGCGGACACTAATTTAATAGTAATTATGTTCTGTCTGTATAGTTTGTATGAGCGACATTTCGCATACACGAGAAAGTTCATGTTAAGATATGATGGTGAAATGTGCTAACGGAGGCCAATTTGGGAGTTTTTTTGAGAGGTATTCGCGATAGTTCACTCTCTGTGCTCTAGATGGCGCCATGCATCTACACAAATGATTACATTCGTTGAGTAGTTTTATATGACATTTATGGATTTCCAATGGTTTTGCCCAGCCACGTTTCATTCATTTTGGGGAGTATAAAACCAGATTCCAATTCCTTGGAGACTTCCAATAAAATTAAAACATGTAAAGGGGAGTTTCCACGTGAGAGAATCTCTCAAGAAGCTCTCAATTGCAGTTCTCGATGTAACACGTGCAAAAATGCGCGTGAGAGCTGTCTTTCTCGAATGTCTGGCCTCTCTGATAGCAGCTCGCAAAATACGAACCATGTTCGAATTTTGAGAGCAGCTGTCGAGAGCTAGGCCAAAAATATAGCAAAAAAACGCCTTGATGATGGCCTATCCAGCCTAGCAGCTCAACATTGAAGAGATGCTTATGTTTAGGGTTTTTATGTTTAGAGCTAAGTTTTGGAAATTTTGTGGAAAACGAGATTTGACGAGTAACTCGCGAGAGTTGATCTCACGTGGAAACGCACCTTTAAGGTGGAATGCACTATAATTGTTGGAGATGCAAAGCAAGGACTGGTCTCAACCACATGGACCATGTCCATCCGGTTGGAATTTGAAAACTCTTACTAATTAACAACAAATATTTGTTTTGAATCTGGGATCGATTTCTCATATAGTTAAAAATGTATTGATATGACATGATCGTTTAAACCACTATCTCACATAATCCCGGATATTTGGAAACATGACCAAAATAAGTATTTAACTAACGTGAGTAATAACCAAACATTTGACCAAGTTTATTGCTTTAGTTGGTGACCTTTTAGCTTTAACACCCTAATTTTGCACTACTATTAATAATCAAAACCTCATAACAGTCAAATTTTTGCCTTTTATCAAATAAAATATTGTTTTTACCGTACAATATTCTTATTATTCTTATATAGAATCTTATTATTTAGTCAAAGTATCGTGTGCTAAGCATATGGTTTCATCTTAAAATACATGTTCTGTATATTGCAATAATACATTGCATTAGTTTAAACACACGCATATGGGGTTAAATATTTTCTCTCAACACAAATCATAATCTAAAATCAATAATCCCTCATATTGCCCAATAATAGTGGAGGGATGGATTAAGTTCAAAACAACACGTGTGCAAAATGTAGTCAGTATTTGAGATCGATCCTAGGCTTAACTCACGTGATCGTGGCTTAAACAACTGCTAGTTTATATACTGCAATATTCCACGAATAGGGCTCCAGCCATTATTGTAAATTGCCACTAAATCAAAATGTGAACATTTTTATATCCGCCATGAAGTGTTGTTGCACTAGAAAGTGGAGTTTGTTGAGAATATGAAGTTGGACAAAGAAATTGCTTTCCTTTAATTCCAATTTTTAGACGATTGAAAAAGCCAGAGAGTGTTCATGTATCACGTCACGCGAGGTTGTCATATATTGCTGTTAAAACCTGTAGAAATCGCTAGTTATTTTTAAGATGTCACACACCTCATCATCCCCTGTAACCCACCCTCACCTGCAGTACGTGACCCCATATATGAATTTCTCCCTTGCTGACTTAATGTTCCTGCAATTAGTTTTTTTCTCCATACATTGCCTGTTCTCAACGCGAATCTCTATTAAACAACAACGACAAAAACTCCTACATTGGAAAAGATTGGCGCCTTAAATAATTTGTAAATATGGATGAAATATAGCGGCCTTGAAGGACCCAAGGCATCGTAGCCGTGTGAGAAGGGCGATAGCACCTCAAAAAGTGCAACGTGATCGACAGCAATTTTATCAGATAATGGCTGAATAATAAGGGAGATGACAATCATCCAATTTCTTTGAGAATTTCTTATCTGTATATACAGCGCATTTCTTCCAAAAATCTCCGGATTTGTTATATAGACTGAGAGACCATTCAAACAGTCTTCGAGTAGTCCTATATTTAACACACCTTTACAAAAACTTCGAAGTTTTACAATAACCAAAATCTTGAAAACAGAATTTTTGTAAGAATTAAACTACAGCATTTTGACTAAATTTGTACGGTGCACTTCTTACGAACAAATGCAATTGTGTGCGCAAGTGTCAACGATGAACTTACTTAAATTGTAGCAACTAAGCATTCATGTTCCAAATTGCTTTCACTTTTGTTGATAAAGAGTTGGCAACAAACGTTAATGAATCACTTGACGGAAGCGTGGTTTATATCAGGCTCCTTTTGGAATTTTATCAGCACTAATACGCGCTTGCTTTGTATTTGCCTCACATATTTGCAGATAGTTTCATGGGGTCATAAAATGATACCGAAACGCTAATAAAATTATACACTGCCATAAATTCGCCATAAACTTATGCAAGGCTATAAATTCGCAGTAAAAGTTAGTCCGCCAAAACAAAAACAAGTGGCAAATATATGACTGCCAAGTTGCCAACAGCTGTTTAGTGGACCAAAAGGGAAATCCAGATCCTGATTTGAATACGTGCAATACGGTCAAAGATTTCGATATACAAAATTATATATCATGTATTTCAGTAAACAAGTTGTTGAAGCAATCCTAAAGTCAACATCCAAAAGCTGAAATAAATCTAATTATAGTTTCAAATTTTATTTCCTGAATGTAGGAATTTATTTTCCCCACTTTAGAATGGTGTAGAAATTCGATATAACTGGCTCATGAAAACACTGTGAAATGTTATCCTATCCAAAGATAAGTGTCCATGGCAATGATGGCAGTAGCATAAATTATTCTACAGGAGTAAACAATTTATTTTACATGGATTTTTTTTAAAGATATATCGGATGAACAAAAAGTACTTATCATTCAAACTATAACTTTTGACCAGATTTTGCTATTAATATATGGTTTGTATGTTTGGATTGGAAGTGATGTTTAAAGATTCATTGCCAATCACGCTTTTGATTCGTTAATTAAATCTCGCAAGTAAATCCATTACAATAATTTTACGACGCCCTACAACATTCTAATTGGGCTTTTTTGCCTTATCTTTAACAGTTAATGTTTTAACACAGCACAAACTGAAAAACTACATGCAATAGTTACTGGAATTTTCACACATCACTTCTTATCCTATCCACATCCAAACATAGTTAAAAAAATAATTGTGGTGATCAACACTTTATTTACCCTGATATTTGCATAAAGATTCCCCTTAAAGTAAAACAAAATTTTAAAAAGTAATTAAATTCCATGTTCTGCACGAAAGCGCTTTCATTATTTCTTAAAACCTCATCAAAACACTTGTTTATACTGCGCAGTTGTTGTTGTTTTTTTAAAAATGCAAACAATAATTAACTCAAGAATATTTCATATGACGAAAAATACGAGTATTGTATTATGGATCTGAAGCAGCTGGCTGCAAGAAATACTCGAGTGCTTTAAATTATCATAACGTGATCAAATGTACTCAGTGAATGTTGTACGTTTACTTACAAAAAAAATTCACCATTTTCTTAGAAAAGTTCAGTAATTGTTCACAATTTCCTTTTATTAAAAAAAAAGCATTTTTAGAAATAACTGAGGATGCTGAGCAATAAATAAGCCAACAGAGACTTTAAAAAAAAATGTCCTCATATATGTTTAGACACGCTAAAAACTGCTGCTTCGTCCTCTGCTCAACAATGTCTCAAAACGGTGACCTAGGGTCCTTGAATTTCGCCTAGCAACATGAGCGCCATGATCGATTTTTGTACAGAGAGTGACTTTTTACTAAAAAATATGATTCGAGTGTTTCGAGAAAGAAACATAGGTAGTGGAAAGCGAGTAATAATAATAATGTTTTGTTTTGATTGTATTTTTTGCTAAAAAGAGAGTGAGTGGATCAAGGTATTTGCACCATAAGCCTGCATCCAATCTTACTTTAGTACTGATGTGCGGTATTTGCTAAATGTATCCCTGTTGCTCTAAACCTTCAATACTACATTTGTAGCAATCTAGGTTTTTAGCCATGCAGGAGCAGAAAAAATGATCCAGTGATGCAAATTGTATTTACCTTTGTAAATCTAGGGAATTTTGTATTATAATTAAAAACAATCTTGAATGCTGTTCCAAATAGACCATGCAAGAGCTGAAAAAATGGCAAAAATTGGAAACAATTCAAAACTTGGACAAAAATTTAGCATTCAATCGTGTTTCAGCGATTAATTTTCCATGAACATATTCGAACATGTTCAAAAAATGTAGACTGGTCATATGTGCTCACACATGTCAGGCAATATACATTTCAATCCCCAACTTTTGCCATTTTATCAAACACAGTGCGTTGTTTTCTTTTGCATCAACAGAAACTTTTGTAGTTGCTCTTGTTGAAAGTGGAACGTTCCTCATTTACGAATAATCACTTCCCACAATCCCATGATTCCAAATACATAAATTAATCATTAGTATAATTTAAAAAGCTCGTACACCCCATAAAGAGTATCCATAGTGCCCTCAAACCCAAAAATGTTTGTTTCTGCTTTTGTGAATACTTTTGCTTTCATTAGCAAAGATGACAAAGATTTTATACAATGTTCTTCCCGAAAAATGGCACCGACCAAGGTTGTCTTTTTGAAATAGTTGTTTAGAATATCTTCCACGTTATCATTGTTGGCAATTTTATACTTTTCTCTCACTCTTAACTAATTTTTTTTAAAACATATAGCTCCGCGATTCTCAACTTTTTAGGTGGTCTAAACTAATTTCATAGTAAGGTGTTAATTATGTCAGAAAGTTTGAGAACCGCTGCCATATGATTCTTTTCCAATATTTCATTGACTTTCGTATTATATATTTTGCAAATTTCAGCATTTTATTTATATAGTTGTTCCGATCAGCATTCACAAAAAATGCACACTTTTCTTATTTATTAATTATCGATTTTTATAAAATATATATATTAGAGTTTGATTATATGTAAATTTTAAAAGATTTTAAATGTACAGATTAAAATAGGATTTTATTTATTCTGTTATTTTCCCTTATTATTTATCAACAATGGTTCGACATCTTCAACTACTTCGAATTTACGAAAAAGGAAATAATACGTGAAAAATATCCCCAAAAGACTTGTTTTAGCCAGCCCCCAACTGTAATTAAATACTCCAGTAATTTTACACACTGGGTCGAGCGCAAATTTGGATCAATTTACAAATCTAATTGATAAGCAAAGAGACCAAATTTTTCACTCAATTTTGTTAATTTTCCGCTTATGGCACTTTGAATTAAAGAATAAAAACCGTACCCATTAGCAAAAATCCAATTAAGCATTAAAATTATCCCAAGTGGTATAATACAATTTTAGTTAATTGAAAACTCCTATGTGGGAAATTTTTTGTACTTAAGAAAAAATGTATATTTCAGTTCATAACAAGATCTAATAGTGCGGTAAATTCGATTTATGATCGTACATGTTGTAGTCAGTTTTACAATACGTCTAGGAAAAGAAATTCATACCAGCCGGTTACAATAAATGCAAAATTTATTGAATTAAAACATTTATAAACATTTATTTTTCTTGTCAAAATATGTTTCCAAATCACACTTGATTGCATGTACATTTAAGCTTATTATTTATGACAGCATAAATTAGTATTTTCAAAAACGCTTCACTTGTTTGGAGGTCATCACAAAATTAACAATGGTATAAGAATGTCACACATCCAAAACTTGAAAGATAATCCGTGAATACGGAGCAAATGAAAACAATGATATAATAAAGTCTGATATCAAATTTTTTGTGACCATCATCAATATAACAAACAAGTTACACCTCAAAAACCAACTAAATGAGGAAAGGTAGTCGATTAACGAATTACTTATGGATGATGATATGTGACATATTTTTAGCGCGAAATTTTATTACCAAGAAGTTGATTTTACAATATTGCTGTACTTTTTGTTGAGGTCACAATAACTAAGTTTTTCCTGTCTGTATCATCTTTATTTTAAAAGATCAATTTGCTGCTTGGATGATTTGACTCGTAGAAACGTTAGTTTGATCGATTTTTTTTTCCAATCGATGTTGTCATTGGAAAAGTACAAATTTTCATAAATAAAAACTTCCACTGATAAAAATATGTCTCAAGATAATAAGATATTTGTGAACAATGCCTTTGGGAATCGCATATCAAATTCATCTGCAAATCTTTAGTATATTTATGGCAATGAACATATCAATGCCCTATTCCCACCGAACCTAAAACGCTCGGAAAGTAGGCCAGCAGATGGCACAACATCGGTTGACGACCATTTCGTGCATCCCAACCAATGCCCTTCACACACTAAACTCACTTTGTGAATAATGCACTGGCAACATCAACCACCATTTTCTCAGCTATGATGTGCGCTGAATGTTTAGCATGCCAAAGAAATTTAGCCGACGATATTATGTGGCGAGCGTACAACCAGTGTGTATGTGGGAATCCAAAAATCATGTGCTAGCAGCTGATTTTACACAAAGTGAGTCTATTGTGTGAGAAGCTTAAACTGACAGAAGGCCGGCTAAATATGGCAACGGTGCTCTTGCTAAATGGTGTCCTTTCACTACCTAATTTTTTAGGCACAAATTAAAAAAATTTCATAAGGTTTTCTAAATGCACATATTTATCTGAAATTAAAAACAAAAAGTGATGAAAATTGGATTAAAATTTAAAAAGTTACCGCATGGTGGGTGCACTGGTGCTCAAGCAAACAAGTTTACAGTTTTTGAATTTATTTCAATAGAATTTTAATGATTAATTGGAATTAATTATGACAAAGCTTTTAAAATGTTTTAAAACAGCTATTTTAAATGATAATTTTTGAAATAGTGCCTTGATTTCTTCAGACACAAAGGTGTCTCGCATCTAATGCAGTAGATGCTGGAAGATGATGCGCATCCCTCCATTCAGCAATAACGTTAATGTCCATCAAAAATATCTGGAATATGGTCCATGTGGTCATAATGCACCTCTGGTAAAGGAGCTGGTGCAGGCATCAGTCTAGCTTTCTTTGTTGGAACAGGTGTTGCATTCAGACCCATTAGGGCACCCTCGCCTTCCAGGTGGCATTGGCATATTTGCTAATGCTAATGCATAAGCAATTTCTTCTGATAAGTCCAGTAATAGCTTCACTATGGTTTTTAGCAAGTTGTGCTTGACCGCATAAGCTTTATATTTTAACCAGGAATTTGTAATTGCAAGATTGATGTAGTGCAATATGACTGAGTGTCCACTTTATTGAATGGAAAAATATTCTATATAGGAATAGCAGCATATCTGTCTTGTCAACACCCCTATGCTCTTGTAGTAATTTTAATACTGCTGGGCACTTCACATCAATGTATTTTTGTGGCCTTGCACCGGCCACTGACTTTCTTCAGGCTCAACGCCTACAAAATTTGAGGCCATGGTAACAGAGCGATTGTCCATCCATTTCACAAGCACAACTTCGCCATTTCCAGAAGTAATAGCATCTGCAGAACCTCTTCTTTGGGCTTTTAGCTCCTTTTCAGATTTTAAACTACCACTAATAGTGCTAGTCTAAAATCTGAAAAGGATTTGTATATTTCCCAATCTGATGGTTCCATCTGCAACGATCTTCCGCTTCAGTAGTTCTTCAAGAAGTATAATTGATGTGAAGAAGTAGTAAAAAAAGTTTCAAAACGTTGTCATTAGGTATTCGTTTGGATAGTTTCCAAACAATTGAGCCAGTCATTTTGAATTTAGCTTCATCCTCAGCAGATACATCAGTCATTGGAGTGGTTTTGCCTTGATAAACTATTGAATAAGATTAGTCCTGAAGCTCCACACAGCATAAAAACCTTGATACGCCATAGCGTAGGTTTCCCACAGATGTACTGTTTGAAAGATAATTTTCCCTTGTATGGTATCGTTAATTTATCTATGCATATGTTCTCTTCAATCCATAGCTGCTTGCACTAATCTTCAAAATGCTGGATGAAAGAGCGAACCTTCCACAATTTATCACTAGCATCATGACCGCTGTCTAGATAAACAACATGCAGAATGTTGCGAAGCTTTTTTAAATGGTTCTTTGTTATGTTTACTTTTTCAATAAGTCGCGTTGAATTGTTCGGAGCCCAGTACATATTTATGCGAGACATAGCAACAATTCATACATATATATATATATGTGCAAGGATATAAGCTGCCAAATTTCAATTGCTGTACACTTTAATTCAGTCCTATTGGTGTTCATTGAATATTGATTTGAACAATCCTACATTAATTCATACAACTCATTTGGAAAGTATGGGTTCCACTTCCAAGAAACTGATATCCGGTGATTTGAAAGTATGGTTTTTCCAAAGACGTAGATTGCACTTGCATTATTGGTAGAGGTAGTGGATGTACTAGTTTTGGGAGTACATAATGCATCTTCATCATCAGAACCTGATGACTGATTGTCATCTTCTGAACTGGCCAATGGTTTAGCATACTCTTCATCATCATCTGTACCAGAAGCCCCATCGATTTTAGAGTCTTACATTAATAGAACCATTTCATCAAGTCTGATTAGGGGGATAAATTTGTGGAATTTTCTTGAAGTTGTCATTGCACAGTAGAATGTTGTATTGCCTAACTTTTCACTGCTTGTTGAAGATAATTATGACAAATAATGAAGAAATATTATATGTTAGTTTAAAATTGTATTCACAAACTGTTAAATTATAGTTTGGCAGAATATGGATGAAAAATGTATTTCTAAATTCAAAGGCATTTTTATTGCAATTACAACCACCAGGTACCAAAGGTGAGAAAACCCACCATGCATATTTTTGTTCTCAAAATGTCTATAATTAAGTGATTTTGACAAATGTTTTTATAGGATTGTATTAACTCTACCCTTTTAAAAGTATTTGCAGTTAAAAATTTGATTAGAATTGGTTAAAATTAAAGAAAATGAAATGGAAAAAACTCTACTTACAAATTTCACTTGAACTACTGGAGGACGCCATTACAAAGCTACTGTGCAAAGCTCCTAAGCACTAGCACCATAGAAAGCCATTTTATTCATGAGTGCCAAATTCAAATGGACAAACTCCAACAAAAATTATAATTATACTATAAAAATTAAAGTTACATGATTTTTTTTTAATCTGCATTGTGGAAACACGCCACAGGGAGTGAAAGGGTATCAAGTTTGATATCCGATTACAGAAGTACTAGTGTGACAACCCTAAATGAAATATGAACTTTTCCAACTAATTCATTATCTTTCATATTTTACATATACATTGGTTATTTTATTAAAATTATCATATGAATTGTTTCTTTAATTTAATGCAACTTTCCTTCCAGGTTTCAGTTCACGTGTTTTTTCCACTCGTTCTGCTGGGTCGTCTACTAAGTACCTTTGACCTTGGCGGCTCGTACATAGGCACTGCGAAACTGTAGCACCCCAACGAGAAAATAAAAATGAAACTAAAAGTATACCTAAAATCACTGTATACAGCATATAATGTTTTACTCCTTTCAAACAGAGGGTCCAAAATTGGACCAATAGGCACTGTTGTGCCACCCTGCAGTTAAGCTATGGCACTTTTGAGCTCCTCATTTCTAGTGGCAAGGCCTTTGCCTGTTGTGCATGCACACATAGGAAGCTGCAAGCCAGGCTACAAGGAGAAAAGAGCGCTGTCCCTCCGACAGTGTAACAGATTTACAGAGTGCATTCCGTACAAAAATAATGTGCAGAAAATGACCAGAAAAATATCCCAGTGCATTTCCTGCAGAAATTTTTTACAGTTGTGTTCCCCAATTGTATTCCCAGAAAATAGTTTGCACAGCTTTCAACCAAATTTCTGCAGAATTTTAAAGATGCTTTTCAAGCTCCTCTCTAAACTAATAAACCTCCCTAAGCTAATATACCTCTCTAAGCTAATAAATTTCCCTTAGCTAATAAACCTCCCTATGAATTCTGAAACATATTTTTCTGCAGAGGTTTAGGACACTGAATTCTGCAGAATTCTGAGTCATTTTTTGTATAGGACACTAACGTGTATTGGCTAAAGTCTGGTCCTCCGTTTGAAATAAGTCGCTAAAAATGTTCTGGAACAGCACCCCACTAATTTTAGCTACGAGCCGCCACTGCCTTTGACAGTCAAATATATTTTAGCAGATCATAAGGGCGTGGTTTTCCGCTCATTTGCACATACAACATGAAATCCTCTGTTAGCAGACAGAAATACGAGCATTTTAGGTTAGGTGGAAATAGGGCGTAAAACACTCCACACACTATGCTGACTTGGAAGAAAAAAGCGCTGGCAACGTCATCAGGCGGACAAATGAAAAAATTTGAGGCCGAACCACACTATGCGAGCAAACAAGGAATCTGTGCTCCTGCTAAATGACGTGAATATGCCATTAGCTGCCGCCATTTTAATTCTTCATGCATGTTTGGCGTGACAAAGAAATTTAGCAGACGACATAGAGCATGGTTTAAGTAGTTGGCCATGGTAATATCCACCAAAAATAATGTTTTTTAAAGATTAGAAAGGGTTTAAAGTAGGAGGTAAAACATCATTCATTGATATGGTGATTTTCATTGAATTTTCGTTCAGTGTTTGTTCAATTTTTTAATGGTATCCTTAGAATCAAATGAAAATTTTACAGCCGATTAAGCAGTCGACCACGTTAAAACCCACCAAAATGGTGTTTTCTAAACAATGGAACGGTAAGTGGAAGACGGATCGTTAAAGTTAAACTATATATTTTTTTGTAATCGAGGGCACGTTTTTAAATTTGTGGAAATAATAGGAAAATGGTGACCCAACTTGTCAACTTGGCCTGGATGATTAAACGGTCAGTGCACGCGGAAGCATAAAGCAATTCAGCAATTGTTAATTGTTTATTTGAGCAAAAATCTTATCACAAAAACCCGTGAATCTAGTTTGACGGTGTGGAAACACGATTGGATATTTGTAGCACTATTCAATTTTTTTAAAGTTTGTGATTGTTAGTCATTAGGTATTTTCAGAACTTTACTCCCGCTTCTGCATTAACTTAAAATTGTTGGTAGGACGTCATGCAAAGTTACCACGCTCGTCTAAGCATAATTTATAATTTAGTACTACAAGAAACAACAGATTTCGCACAAAAAACAGGATAATGAAGTGCACCATGAAATTACTGCTGCATGCTTAAACTCGTAATGCACGCTTGAAATGAAATGAAAGCGTCCGAGCAGAAGTTTCTTGAGTAGCAGCATTACTGCATGGAACTTTACAGATTTTGGAAAACTTTGCATGTATTGTACACCAACGATCCAATACATTAAATCCACCTCTGATGTTATCTATCATGCATTCCTGCAGACAATTAATGATGTCACTTCCCATAAATGCAAATACCTTAGTTGCAATGGTATTCCCTCTGTTAAAACTGCTGCATGGAATCAAATGCATTTTATGACCTGGTATTTCAGATTATTGTTAAATGAATTAAAACAATTATAGATTTCTTGATCGTTTTAAATCGACCACTAAAATCAGCTCAATAATTGGATAAATTATTAGAGTTCTGTATACAATCGACCATGTTTTTGTTATACAGTGGTTCCTCCGAAAAGCGGACAGTCACGGGACCACAAGTTTTGTCCGTTATTCGGAGTTGTCCCCTATTG
>JAQGBW010002267.1:0-20561 GCA_034698625.1 Julus scanicus
TTGCATGTGTATCTCAGTGCATTGTGTATATTTGTGAATGTAAGGATTATCCCTTATTGTACTCCGTGTGAGTGTTGACCATTAAATAAATAAATAAATAAATAAATAAATGCTAAACTACTTGTTTCAAAATGAAAGATTTTTTGAAATTATCGGATGAAATTGCCAAAATTCGTTGATTGGAGCCACAAATTAATATAGCAACTCAATTGTTACGTGAATTCGATGGTGTTTAACTATATAGATATAGGTATTAGTACGAGACTCTGGTGTATATCGATGGACAGATGGTGATATCTAGCTCCTGTATACATGTATACACGGTATAGTAATACGAAATGCCCTCGTATCGCGTGAATACGTCAGTAAATCCCCAATTTAATCCTGATTGTGGGATTATGGCAATCGCCAAAAGCTGTAAGTCAGAGCTCAACGTTGCAGATGGGGGTGTAATAAATATATAGAGCACTCTCATCAGACTCGCCCGTTACCATTTTTTCTATATGAATATCAGCCGTCGTAAAACCTATATATTGAAATTACTCTCTATAAGCTACAGGTGTGCGCGATAGGAATTATCCGAAGAAATGTGTTTTCCGAGGGCTATATCCTCTTAAACTTCGCCGACCACTTCATCCTTAATATAATCATATCGAAATGCTTCCAAATACATTGCCCATAATTATATTAGCGGCTATATGCATGTTGTTGCTTTTTTAAACTCTATTATATATGATCCACGTTTTCGTTTTTATGCATTTCCTTAACGTCCCAGTTGAAATGTTTTAATTGCTTAGCAGTATAATTCTCATCGATCGTTTTATACTTTGGACTATAAATGCTCTTATAGCTTATAAATTTTTAAAAAGCGACCATCGTTAACGAGTCCGGATCCACCGTGTTTAATATATCCACGCGTGCCAAAATAATCTCGAATAAATCGCTGGGAATTATTTATATGGAGGACCATAAAAATGTCAGAATATACGTACAAGTATGTCACGCGTGTGATTAAAAAAAACATGGATCATCCGAGACTTTAGCTGGTAATTTATAAATTTTACTCAGTGTTTTAATGTAGAAAAGATTAATCTCGAAGCTCGTTTAATTGCAATAGTTGTATTATTTAAATTCATCGCTATGTATGGATAGAATTTCTATTTGCCCTATATTGTTCGATATACATATCTAAATATTCTAATTTGTTCAAAAGGAGACTTTTTAATTCGTTCGTTTTCCGTTTTAATCGCATTTATATAGTCTATATAGTTTCATTAATAATGAGAAACGTTTTTTTAAATTGAATATTTTTATTATCTGGCATTGAAAGTATTAAGTTTTCTATACTCCATTTCACTCGTTTCCGTTGGTGTATGTTGCGTGTTTTTATACAGCTATAAAGCTTTTCTCTTCATTTATTAAATTAAAGCGTATAATCGGTGCATCTGCGCTCGTTTGAAAATGCAAAACTAGGCCTCGCGATTTAATATAATAGCGCGGGCGACTGAAAGTTGAAAAATAAGCGTTTTATAGACGAGGAAAAGCGGAAAAATGAGCGTAAAATGCGTTTGCCCTTCATCATTTGTCAGCTCTTAATGCGATTTTGCCATTTCGTAAACGACGTGACGTTTCATTAGGCCATTGGCGCGATAAAACGCTGACGTCAATATGAATAAAGAGGCTTCATTAACATTAACCCGTGTTTACCTTCGTTTTAATGGGGATGTAAAGGTAATCGCTCGTCGTTGTCATGGCAGCCAATCTCGCAGCAGCAGCAGCAGCCTCAATCCGAAGAGAAGAAGCCCCAGTGCTCGTAAAACACAAATTGTCAAAAGGTTATTATCGACATTTCACACGCACGATGAAAATACTCACGCCTCAATATATGTTGGCTTTCACAAAATTCAAACATTTAAATACGCTTAAAAATGGATCCATGCGGATTGACGACCCGAAATTATATTCAAATTACTAATTCTCGACTCGATATAAACTAGCTGTGGTAAACAATTTTATCAAATATATATTTATAGCCCTTAGGGAAAGGGAATATTTGACAATTAATGTAGTGAACACGTTAAAATCTTACAGAAAATAGATACGATATTGACAGAAGATATACAGGTTGTCCAGCAGCCAAGAAAATCGGAAAATCAGAGAAATATGCTGGAATTTTCAGCCTGGGTTGGGAAATTTCCGTTAATATGAAAAATCTTTTATAAAAATAAAAATACTTATCTTTTTTAAAAATTCTCTAGAAATTTGCTCATACTCTTTGGAAAAATTGGGTGGTATTCGGTCGTTTGAGACTGGGAGGGGTCCTTGAAAATTGAAGGGGTGAGCCTTTAAATCCTGGAAATATGGTTAAATTATCTCCTGAAAATTTATATATAAACACCCTGCGTGATAGGTTGGCAGTTGGGACTTTTATATATATAATGGACACGATATGATTTTTGGCCGATTTTACGAAGATGAACCATCTCAGCATTTGCCTGAAAACCATGCACAGTTAAGGTAAATGCATATTGAATACATATGTCATTGATCAAAGTTTTTACAGTCCATGATTTTCATTCCAAACGTGTTAAATGGATATGAAATACTCGAATTAGATTTTAATATATAGGTTTCAATTTTTAAATCCGAACATCCACCTTAATATAACTTCGATGTTTCTTCAAATTTCAAATGTAGCTGATGTCTTTTAAGACACGTGTATATATCCGATGAAGGCTTAAATGGGGAGTAAAGCATGCGAGCAATGCTCGATCATTTCATTAGAAGCTTTTTTTTTTAATCTTCGTTACAATTAAGCGAGTGTTTGGTAAGGATTTATAAAGTGGCAAGTGTCGCCAATATGGCCGTGAATGGCTTAAATCACTCGCTTTTAATTCGTATAAGAAGAAAGAGAGAAATGGAGGATCTTGTGCAGCTGCTAATGCGTTTAGAAGCAGCTGAACTACACTAACTGCACATAGTGTGTGCCGTTAGTGGCATTCGACGTACAATGATATTGCCATTTTTTCCGTAAACGTCATTATGCCCTATGGTGCATTAATTACGCGTTAAATTCTCATTTGAGGTCATTAGCATGAAAGAGATTCTCCTTCGTACGCAAATTTCGCCAGATTTTTTTCTCTTCCTTCTCGCAGTTATGAAGTTCCATAATAGATGCCTTAATTGCCATCTCAGACCCTCGCCACACACAAATATATATATATATAGCGTTTCAAATTGGGTGAACCTTTTAAACGCGATATTACGCAGCTGATGCGTAAAATATTTCCCGAAAATCTGTCACTGCTGTCATTTTCTTCAAAATAGCATTCGCATTTAAGAAAGCCTCGCAATTGGGGAAATGGACTTTACGAAAAATTGCTTCCAGTACATGGAATGTCTATAGAGAGGTTAGGAAAAGTTCTGTATAACTAAAAAAAAAAGTAAAAGTTTGCTAACTATGCGAGTCATGCTGTGCTCAAAATTTAATATCCTCAAAATGATGTGACTATTTAATTTAATTTTTAATTGTAATCGGCCAATCCCACCTGAAGACTGCTTCTTCAAATAGATTAATCCTCGGTAACGCGAGAATTTTTAATACTGAAAACACGTTTTGATTTAATCAGCGCCGAATGAATGCTTCATTGATCGCAATTGATGAAAAAGATTCTGGAAATATAGTTTGTCAACAAATGCATCGCGAATGAACTCATTTTCCGTTGAAAGTGTTTTCGGTGTAATTTAATTACCAGTTTGCGATACATCTCTCTTCATAGTTGCTGGGCATTCGTGCAATTCATTTACATTGAATTTCAACGAAACTTGGTAATTCTATAGTGTGTGTCATGCCCTAGTTCCACGAGAGATGACCCATTGATTTCATAACGTATTTATTAGATAAAGAATAATGAAATTTTTAAAAACAATCAAAAATTGCTGTTGGCAATAATTAACTTAACGTGGACTACGTTTCTATATTGTATAATGTTAAAAATAATAAATCTCGTTTTTAGATAGTCACCCGAAGGTTAAAATGAAGCAATTTTATCTTTTTATATATAGTGATAAGATTTTTATTTATAAAGACGAAATGCTGCTATAAACAATCTGCTGTAACAATCAAAATCCATTAATTCTTTAATGGTATTATCAAAACCCAGTCGACTCGCACTATTCAAATTATAAAAAAGAAAAGATTCAAGATCTTATAACTGTATACGTCTTTTCCACGTATCGAAAAATATCGACAGATGGCGCAGGTGATCGCTATAATCTGCTGTTTATGATCTCTGGTCATTGGGGGTCAAACTATAATGTTTTGTACAATATAGACGAAATGTTTAAGACACGTCATATGTATACGTGTGTTATTCTACGTGCCAATTTGGAAATAATTGTGGAAGCACACATGTACATACAGTTGTCACGGTGATGGTAATTGAAGTGAGGAGTCTTCTCCGTCAAAGTTTTAATGATAAAAGCAGGTTGTTGAAATGTAAATACTGGGTTGCTCAACTGTCGAAAATAACATATGCGTTTTTGCGAATGGTAATATTGGAAAGCGATCATTGAGTGGAAGCTGGCGGTGTAAAATGACAAGAAGCGCCGCCGCCGCGATTGAAAAACGATGACGAACGTACGTGTAAAGCTTAGGGCCTGCGACAATCTCGATTTCAAATGTGGGAGGGGAAAAAGCACAATCAACACGACTTTTAAGGAAATACTCGTAAAAAGTTATAAAATGACTAAAAAATTGTATTTAGTCTATAGACCTCGTCTGCGTGCATCTATATAGTTTCATACATAGCTGATCTCATGTAAGATATATTTTAAAGGTATGATTGCGACACCACGCATTCCATAATTCCATTAAAGAATGGAGATGTCTAAAACAATTGCCAGTTCAATAATATAAGAAACTTCGTGAGTACAATATCAAAAGCTCAGTGTAATTTCATTTCATGTACAATATCGTCAGTGTTAGAAATAATACGATGTTAATCCATAGATTTACAATCCCAATGAGTATCTCAGAGTGTACAGTCATGGTTCAATTCATTTCCTTTCTGAATTGTTATGAAGTCTAACTTATGCTTTTATTGTCGATTTTCTACGATCTCTTTTCGAGCGTTGATCTAACTAATATATCGCCCATTTTCAAGGTGTCAAATTAATCCCTCGTACTCATGAAAGCAGCTGGAAAGCAACAGTGGAGTGTATCCAGTTTCATTCCTGCCCACAAATTGGCGATGTGAAAAATGGCTCTCATAACCCGATGCCCATCCAAAGGTCCCCCGCATCCTTAAAATCACAATGGTCCCTGTATACAGTTTTCTCAAAGGTTTCGGGGTCTACAATGGATCCAGGTTTTGATCGTTTCACCCTATGGGAGCATGATGAATGAATTCCTATACATCCACAAGGGCCTGCCTGCGTCTAAGGGCCAGTGTGGTGGACTCGCCTCTGCTCAAATGGGAATTCCAATGACCATGCACTCATTCCTAGACTCGTCCATCGTCAGACACCTGGAGTAGGTCAGCTAAATTATAGGTAGTCGTGGAAAAAAATTGTATTTTAAGTACTGCCAACGAAACAATATTTGCTGCGAGAAAAACAATAATCTACAATAGCAATATTCATTTAAAAAAATGTAAGCTCATGTATAGCAAATGTTATCAGTTGTTTAGTTATGGAGACTGCATGCAGTATAATATAGTTTTCCGATCTAATTAGACAATTAACTGAGATAGTTTCCCTGAAGGATAGTGCACATGTTAGCGGAACACGTTGCATTCCGGATGTCAACTTTCATATTAGAAGCAGCCACTTATTAGGTCCAAATGAGCAAAATATACGGAATAATATGCTTAAACCGCATTTCATGTTCCCGATATGTTTTTATTGTCCAGAGCGTACGATATTTGCGAATGCTCTGGGGTGTTTCGGGTGTCTGTATTTTCGCACCACTTTAACGGTCCATGATGGTCATTTAAGAGCCGAAAAATGAGTGATGGTGAATGAAACTTGACCGTTGAGCCTCTGCCATCATTGCGTACGTGAAGTGCATCGACATTGACACCTTTACATTAGCGTTGGAATGCCGACCACCACCAACGCCCAAAATAAAAGCACGAGGGGCACCCAGGAGAGCGTGAAAGTCGCTTCTCTCCCCCCTGTGCACGGCCCTTTTGTCGCGCATTCCTCGCTGCGTTCAGAGGCCCTAAAGGGGGGAGGATGAGGAGGTCAGGATGACCGAACGATCTTGGCAGACTGCGTGGAGCCATCAATCGCCTTTTAGGGCACCATGCAGTCTGCTTTTGAAAGTTCACCCCCCACCCCCTTCGAGTCGTCGCACCTCCTCTAAGCCCCTATATACACCTTTTCTTACGGCTACATAGACGTATACAATGGTCATTGCGATACTATAAAACCGGCCTCGAGGGCCTAGCGGCGATTTTAAGTTTTTGTATACACGTATAGGGTTGTGACCATTTCTCTCCCCGTCCATTTTTTCTTGCACGTGCATTTTCAGCCATTGACCAATTGACCATTTACCGCTTTTTCGAGTCAATAGAAACCACTCCGATGCAAAAGCACACTTTTATTGGGTGTCCTAAAAGCGATGCTTTTTCCATTGTTGTAATAAATTCGCGATGGGAACTTCCCTCAGCCAACTCACCTTCTCACCTGCGAAACTTTTAAACTTATTAACGAATTTCTGCAGGCAGTGTTTTCAAAGTTTCTTTAAAAAGAAACATCCCACACTTCAATGTATATACTCATTGTATACGGGTCATTCATAAAATCCAAGATCATGTAACAGCGTCTTCGAGAGGAAGACAACGACGATGTGCATTTTCTCGACTGTTTCGCCTAAAGAAACTCCCTGAAAACATACTGTATCCAGAAATTAGTAAATAAGTTTTAAGTTTCGTGGGTGAGAAGGTGAGTATATATATGTACGAGGATAAGGATAGTTTGGCTATTCTTAGTTTCCAGGTATAGAAATTGGGACCAAATTGCTCACGTTAATGAAAGTGCCATGATCCATATATTGTATAATGTAGTAGCTCCACGTTTGAATTTGTTAGTCCAAGTTGTAAACATGAGTGACCATGCGGCATTTTTTATTCATGTTGAGGCAAATTCATGTTTGTCGGTTTCATTATTAGTTCGTTTATGATGTATTTTTCTCCACGAATAACATGCCATTCGCATTATACATGCATGCGTGATAACAAAACGGCTGATGCATATAACTCTGGGTTAAATTATTGTAAGTTACTAGCCGCTCTATACAAAGCCCTTTGACCAACGTACGTTGATAAAAAGCTTAATTTCTAGTTAACCATAATAAGAATACATTGAAATGTGGCTGATATTTGCGTTTAACATTCGTTTTAAACAAGAGAGATTATGATCTGGATTTACACGTCGCTGTGTTTGGTCCTTTTGAAAGGGAAACTGGTTTTCAAAACGCCATAATCCTATTGAAGTCGGCTTAAGTTTCATTTAAGCAAATTTAATGCGTCGCTGGTTATGGAGAGGTGCGTGGGGTGCGGACCTTTAAGCCCCTCGATGATGGGTGTAAATAAGCAGGGGCACATAATAGCTCGTAGTCTTTTAACCGGTAGAAATAGGTGCAAGCGCTATGAAAAGCTAATCTGATTTCCATGAATGCAGTTGATTTTAGTTTTTCTCCCTGCTTATCCTCGACGCCAAATTCAAACCACGGCTATTTGGCTTTTTATTTGTCTCTAATCCGTTTCTGCCTTTTGTTGGCGCTTCATATTGTAATCGTATTTTAAGTTCATTTTAGTGTGATCTACACTGGGCAATTTGTCACGCGTACAGAAAGGCAATCCAGGTGGCGTCATCAACCCGATTCAATGGACGCCATTGTTGCTCCCTCACTCGATTCAAAAACTTCCACAAAGGAAAGCAACCGCATTTGAGACGGCTATGACGCTCCATAAGACAAGTCAAAGCAATGAAAATGGATTTGGAAACATCTTCTCCCCCCAGCTCTCTTTATATATTCACCCTCAAAATTCCCATTCTCTTTTTGCCAGGGGTAAAGACTAAAACTGGCTGCTCACTTTATATATATATACATTTTTTCTCCATACTTTTTGGAGTGTATAATGAAAAGAGGGAAACTTAACGTTCACTTCTTGTATTTGTAATCTTCGAAATCTGGAACATGTTTAAGATTGGGATGCCATTCCTCTTGATTCTTGATTATATTTAACTCTATAGTATTGCAAACATTAACCAAATGGTTCTCAGTATTGAACAAAATAAAATTCTATTTAGGCTCCAGTTTCATCATAAATAGAGGAAGTTTAGTCAGTTAGACATGTAGTGGTTTAGTTACCTGATTTCACTCCCACCCTCTTTATGGCTAATAATAGTACCTACCTACATTCTGGGCATTCTGCTGCCTTTCCTAAATTGGTATTATGAAGTATAGAATGAAATATTTTCATTTATTGTCTCGATCATATTTATGGCTGAAGATTAATCCACATGATATTTCTCGTTGAACGAGGACTAACAATTATACTATGTTTATGGTGTGACTCCATGTGTATAATCTATATAGTGTCATGATGATCAATAATGTTGGTCTCTCGACGCCCATGTTTGTTTACATATTCCGGGGTTAATTTTATAGCTAATATATAATTAGCATAGACGCGAACCTTTAACGCTAAATCTCGCACCGATATATGTTTACGATAAAAATCGATTTTTATCGGTTTCCAACAATTTATTACCCTTCTTTCCGCCAGGATTTACTATATAATAAAATGAAAAAAATAATAGAGCCAAAATCGTTAGTTTTCATAAGCTGTATACCCTCGCGAAACCTGATTCATCATTTATTTTCCGTATATTGACATTGTAGGTAGTGTGATTTGTTGTTTTGTGCTGCCATGGCATAAGGGTGGGTTACCGAAATATTTTATACCGTATACATGTAATACGAAACTGAGCGCTCGAAATTGGCATTATGTTTTTATACTGAATAAAAGTCATCTCTCTGATGATTTTCATCTTTTATCGTGACAACGACACATTTGAATACAAATGATGATCACGGTGTAGCCATCCAATGATACTCTTTTAAATTTAACTACAAGCATTACGCAATTTTTATTTTACCTTTCGTGGTTCTAAGAATGAAAGCAGTTCCAAGAACTATTTCTTAGTCTTCATGGTTATTTACACTTAATTTGTTTTAAAGTGCATCCATTATTGCAAGAAAAAAAAATACTTTACACCACCATCGATGACAAACTATGTATGTATGTACTTCAATATCCAGTATACATGTGGACGTTAATAAAATACAATTGAATATTGCTTATTCTATTGTCTGCATGGTAATTTAG
This sequence comes from Julus scanicus, assembly GCA_034698625.1. Taxonomy (NCBI): domain Eukaryota; kingdom Metazoa; phylum Arthropoda; class Diplopoda; order Julida; family Julidae; genus Julus; species Julus scanicus. The sequence goes on from JAQGBW010002267.1 coordinate 9,402, forward strand.
CAATATTTTAGTTGCCAAGTTGGTTAAACAAAATCTCGAAGCATGACTTTGAAGCATATTTTGATCGATTAAAGGAATGCTTTTTCTGGCCATGAATTAACTGCATGAAGTAAATGTATAGATTTTAATAGTCACGAATAAAGTATAAGATATCGAAAGGCACGCAGGCGGTTATTTATTTTATTAGAGCAAAATCGTCCGTTTGGAGCGTGTATATAATGGCATACATGTAGTGTGCAAGTATAAGAGAATAAGAGTGCCATTTTCGCTGATATATTTTCTGTTTTCTACGAGCGTGTGCAAATTCCCATTTCATGGAAATTGTTAGGATCTAAGTAAGCGCAATTGTTTAACAAGCTCTTTTTTTAGCGGTTGTTGGTGTCTGCGTGTGGAATTAAACCTTGGTTTTAGAGAGCACCAACCATTCGTTATTTTTACTGTTATGTTTTTCTAACTTGGCTGTCACACTCTCCAGCCATTCAGTTAGCATAAAAGAGCTATTTAACGTCATTGTTAGCGGGAATTTCTATCGGATTTCCTTAAATTTCTACTCTTTCGAAGCATTTTATGGGCAATTACTTAATGGAGATTTAGACGAAAACATACATTATAAGTGCTAACTAACTTTTAAAAAAAAGTATATCGGCTCATTCGTGGATTTTCTTTTCTGCTTTTAAAATCCTCGTTCATCTTATACTGTATTCGTGTATATATAAATGCGTTCGGGGTAAATAATCCGCTCTCTCCGCATAATATATTTGCGGCTGCTGCGATGCTGTTTGGCCCATTAATTCGGTCTCTCTTTCTCTTTAATCCCGAGATATTTAACTCGATTTGCGAAACTGCGTTTCGTATAAACAAACGCCAAATAATTAATGACTGCGAACGGTATACGTGTGATTTAAAAAAAAAGCTTGTTTTGATCTCAATCTGAAAATAGTTGTTTCTGAAAAACACAATGAACTATCTTTGCTTCTTAATCTTAAAGTTTGTAATCGTCCGTTTCTATACTCGTATATATTTTTGTATTGTTGTTACTATGAGCCTGTTATATGTCAAGCCTGCTGATAAAGACAATTATACTCTCGAATTAATCGAATTGTGAATTATTTTCTGAAATGTTCCGATATAAATATACTCGTGAGACAAAGATATTTGTGAAGAGTGCCGTGAAAACGCTCGTGGCTTATAATATTAGGAATTCCTGAGTTTCCAAGTTGAGCCCGATATATAAACGAGACGCTTATCCAAATAGCTCTCACTTAATATTTTCTTTTTTGTTTATTCTGGCATCAACTTGACAAAGTGTAAAGGTTCGTTACTAAGGATCACGATGCACCCGATATAATCGTTGAAAATACAGTCTCAGTGCGCTAACGTCGTTTCACGAAATAAGCATTTAGCCGAGGACTATAAAAGGTTAATCAGCTTTTCTATCCTCAGAGTCAAAGTTTAATTCTTCGACAAAGATATCATTTCGCTTTTTACGATCGTATTTAGTTTTTTTTCCACCCCCTGCGATTTCTATATCGCCCATTGTGTCATTGTATATTTATTTTCTCGCACTATAAGTTAATCCTCACCTCAGATACTCACCAAAATAAGTATAATTATAAATATGATTTACTCAAAGTGCCTGCGTGGGTCAACTTGCCGTAATTGAATAAATATTTCGCGAGTCTTTATTTTCGAGGAAGTTTATGGCCAGTTTCGTCGACTAATGATCACGCATTAATGAGTTTAAATTAAATCTTATAATAGCAACGAATCATTCGAAACAAATCTCGCCTATAAAATATAGTTACGCGAGTATTTTCACTGAAAATTTAACAATGTTATTTCAACCAGTATATAACCGACCTACCACTTGGCACTTCTGTGCTGACTGTAAAGGATTTTAATAGAAAATTCGCTCAATTAAATTCTTCTTTTATTCGATGTGGGATAGGCTCGAGATAGATCAGTAAAGCATATATAGTGAATTCCTTTGCCAATATATTTGTAAAAACATGACCTTCGTTACGCGTATTTATTTGAAATACATCTCAATAAATGTCACGAAAACCCACACTGTTTATAAACCAGGTATTTAAGATAAGGTCTATACAATGCGAGTATTTAATCTAAGAACTATAGGAATTCTTGTTGCTTTCATAGCAACGCAGCAACGTCGTTTCATCATCAGTGTTTCATATCTAAATATATAGAGGGAGTGCAGCTATATATCTAATATAATATAATAACGTACAATTCGACCATTTTTATTTATTTAAATCTAAATTGACTATACACTATACTATAGTGTATTGAATAATCATTCGTTATTTCAAAATTGTATACCGTAGGCACGTTTCGAAGAGTGTCTGTTGTAATAATTCAGAGTTAATTAATTTAGTTACAAAGGTTAAAGGTTGCATAATGGATTATTGTATAATTTAGATTGTCTTACGCTTATCTATTTAGAAAAGCTTAATTGATGTCAACTTGGCGATCCTTTTCAATTGTAAATTAATTCGCCGGTATTAATGTGGCGCACGTCTTTTCGCTCGCAATTACAATAGCTTAATTTAGGTATTAAGGCAATGACGATCCACTATTGTTATTCATTTATCATCGCATTATCAAACCGGCCAACAACAATTGAAGCGACATCCAAGGACTCTCCTTCTGTATAAAGTGTAATATAGTATGGTGTTGAAATGCACATGTATACTTACGAGTTGCCACACACAAAAACACGAGTCACATAGTGCTTTCAGCCAATTATTTTAAAGTATTAAACATTGTAAAATCGTTTTAACCGATCTCCTCATACACGTTTAGCATATTCGTGGAAAGGCAACATTATCGAAACTGATATAAATGTCTAAATGGGAATAAGACGTGCTAATTTAAAATTCGTTTTTCGTTTGTTTTCAGAGCGTTAAACGAATTAAACCGATTGATGAGTAGCGAATCTCCGATTTGATGGCGAACTATATTGAAAAATCCAGAAATTAATTAAATTATTGCGTCGTTTTTTCTCTCTAAATGCGAGAGACGATGTTAAAAAAGGCCCTTTCGTTCGCCCTTAATTCGGCGTGATTTGAATGCGAGTCGTGTTCAATCCCTAATGTTTGGCTGCACGTGAACCTAATGGGTTTTTATATTAGATATCCGTCAACCCGGACCCTAGCTGGGTTATTAAATGTTTATAGAAGTTTGCCGTTAAATAATGGTTTTTCATAACCCCAGAGCCGAGAGGGAAATTTGAAGGTGCGTCTATACTCCTCATTCCTAAGTAATAAACCTATTTTCAACACCTGCTACTCTATATGGCATCAACATGCTTTAACATTCAAAAATAGACCGGAATTCATTACTGCCGCTTTTTTTTCTTCATAGCATTCCCCTATCCAAATATTTCGATGTAAATGTCTAATAATTTGAATTTTATTCAGATTAAATGAATATCCTTCAGAAAGTGTATACGGAAGAGAGAACGAGTCACGCTTGCATGGAGGTAGTCAAATTCAACCCTATACATTAAATATAAACGGTATATTTACCATTTTTATATTGTATAGGAACTTATTACTTCTTATAATAGCCGCAGTATTGTCATAATTTGTGGTAAGAAATGGGCCGTTACACCGAGTAGTAATCCAAAGGTAATGTATAGGCAAGTACAAAACGATAGCGAGATTTGCAACAATACAACCCAGTCATTATTATCTCCGCTACATCTCGCCTTTTTGAGCCCTCATCAGGTGCCAGCCACACTTGGATATGCACTATATAGTACATGAACAATAAGCAGAAAATAAAAAACTAGGTTGTCTTACTGTAAATCTTCCCTGGCCTTTTGTATACTATCACAACCACCTGAAGATGGAAAGAATCAAGTTTAAATGAAAAATCGTATTAAAAAATGAACCATTGGCACTATGGTTCTGGTCATGTATGATTTGAAGACAGTGGAACTCACAGGAGTGGGAGGATATGTGCATCATAAGTTTTTTTCTATTTTTTTTTTATTTGGGGAGGGGGGTGTGTCACCACTGTTGAAGGTATGGATGAAGGAAGTTCATCATGATGATTGACTGATTACCGGAAGAGTCGATTAAATCCAGCGATCCTGCAGTTGTTCTCAGGTTGTCAACCTATACTCCGAAAACCAGAATCAAGATGATATAAAATAGTGTAAGTAGGGCAGTAATGGGGTAAGTGTGATGAAAGAGAAGATGACTTGTGTGAACTCGGCATGTAACTTGTAGCTAAGTCAGCAACTATATTTACATAAAACAGAAATCAAGAATGAAGTGAAGCAGCTAGGGAGTTTTAATCAAATGTCAAAATAATTGCATGGGGTGAAGGAAATAAAAGTAGTATGTATAGTACCCTTGCCCTGGTTTAAAATGTAGTGTATATTAGGTACGTTGTTCAAATTTAAATATTACCTGGTCATGGACATTTAGCTCAATGTGATAGTATTCGAACCGGAATTTACTGGGAACTTTAGAGCTTCATTGAAATGGGTCTGGTCTTGCGTGAATCCCATGACATACTGAATATGCTCATTTGCAGCAATAATTAAAAAAACCCAAGCAAACCTACCATCAATTTGGCTAACAATTCAACATGGACCACATTCCTCATCGGACAGTAATTCTACTAACTCCATCACATAAGGATAAACTCTAACTAGAAGAAGAAAACAGAGGAACAGTAAGAAAATGAACATAACATAACGAAAGAAAACAAGATTGAGGTAAGGTAACACAGAAAACGAAAGAAAGAAGAAAGATTAGAAGGATCCAATGTAATACCATAAAATTTGTGATGACAACAAACAATTGACTGGTCCACGTTTCCTGTTTGACAATCTTTTTAACGTCCTTCCTGGGAATTTCCATCGAGCGATTGAACAGAATATTGTAGTATGTATATCATTGAAGTGATTATCTTTGAACCAGTCTACAGTTGTACTCTGCCTTACTTGCTGAGCAAGTTTCACATTCTGAAAACCATTCCAATACTCTGATATAGGATTTGCCATTTCCAACTCCAAGCTTGAGTTCCGTTCAACACAAAGAGGAATGCATTCCTAAAAATTCAATTTCTACGATGGACATGCTTTACCATCAATTCCAAATATTTCGACATGTCAGACGACAACAACACATTTTGGCACTGGATGGGGGTTCAGACTAAATATTCACATGCAAATACCACACGTGTTGTTTCAGGGAAAATCCAACTTGTCCAATAAGATTAAATATTGTCAAAGAACGTCTGTACTTGTTTTTTCGCGATTTTTTAAGGGCATCCTGAGACGAAATGGGTCTGGAAGTCGAGCTTGTCACACTATAGCTCCCTGAAAGAAGTCAGAGCAGTATCGGATCCATATGCTGGTATTTTTCCCTGCATGTAATTCGATGTTGGAACTCACCCCCAAAGGATAGTTGCAGATTGAGTGTGGAACTCATCTGTGAAGTCATGTATTGTGAACTGAATTGTACACAACTCTGGTTATTCTCAATTTGCAATATTTGTGTACATTGTGTATTCTGAACTCAGTTGTGTTAATCGTGGCTCCTAGAATTGAATTAAATTTGCACAGCACTTCTTGTTTATGATGAACTTAAAAACGTCTTGCTCATTTAAATAACTTCTTCATTGCACGTATGCAATCGTGAAAATTGAGTTGTTAACTCGTATAATTTTCCAAAGTATACTAACTAGAATAAATACGCGCAATGAATAAAGTCACAACAATATGCTTCATTCATTTTTCAATAAAACTTTGCTCGGTCTGATATTTTGGTCCAGAAGTTGTGGGACATTGTCAAAATTAATGTTTTCGTTGTTGCAACATTTAATTTATGACTGTCATTGCTATACCTGGATGTGATTTTCTGTAAGACAAGCCTGGCTCCCCCTCCACATTTTTTTGGAAATATGTCCAATCGTGCAGCTGAAAATCAATAATGGAAAGACATTATTATTTTCTTGTTTGAATTTTTAAACTACCAGACCTTAAATTTTTCTCCATCTTTCTATGCTCGGATTGCCTCCACGACCGCATTTAAAAAGTATGGAGTTTGTTTCCAGAGTTGGGTGCTTCCAATAAAAACGTTGGCTATCAATCGCCTCGCAATAGTGTATATGTATATATATTGAACCTAAATATGTACGTCCTATAAGACTATTTTTTATATATTTGAAATGAGCACGTGGCATGCAAATTACGAGGCTGTCCCAGCTGGCACCAATCACGAGTCTCGCTTCCCCCTCCCATATCTGCGCTTTATTTGCGGGCCCTTCACTCTACTCTGCCTACATCTGCATATTGAAAGCGAATATTTATGATCTTAAATTGTTTTTCCAATAGAGCCTGGAGTGCCTGCTTTCGCAAACACACACACATATATAACATGTCCACTGTATTTGGAATTTGGAATTGTAAACCTGAAACCTTCATACGATGGGCATTGGAAATGCAAAATGCTCTCTTAGGGCCTAGCGTCGATTATTCGCGAATCCGGAACATGTTTTGTAATTTTGCTTCTTTTGATTTATTTGCACGAAATTAAAATTATCTGAGAATAACAGATTGACCACAATTTTAAAAGATTAGATGTAGTCTTTGAAAAAACTTTAAGAAAGTTTATGGTTTAAACATTTCGGGGTATATTTTATCATTATTATATATACTGTATATAAAAAATCTATAAAACGTGTCTTTTTTGCTTAAGATGCGCACACCTTGAGAAAAAGTTCAGTTAGACATTTTTAAGATTCATAAATTTGACGAGAAGTTTTATTTTAAGTAAATTGAGTTTAGTGTAAAGTTATGATAAAATGAAGGCAATGCCTTATATAGTAGAGGAATTGCCCGGAGCAAATGGCCGTGGCCTAAGAATAGAGGTTCACCAGTACACATTTTCATATTAGTTTTTTGTGCACGGACACGCGCCCTAATATCTTGCTGGGGTGGATACATTAGGCGTTTAAGTACACTATTTCTTCGAAAACTTCAATATGCATTTATGCATGAAATGGATTTATTGAAATCAATGGAGAGGAATTGCTAGGACTGCCTGCCTCCCATCTTATAATGGACAGCTGTACGACATATTTTGCCTTTTTAGTTTGCATATTCAGCATAAATATATTGGCAGTCTAATGTATAGCTTTCCATAAATGACTGATTGCGTTATAAATCCTGTGGAGGGGAGGAAATACGCCCGTCTATATAGAAAAACGAGGAATTGTTGCAACGTATAAAAATATCTTACGGATCATTACAGTTATTTTGATATATTCTTCTGTTTTCAAACGTAATTCGGAACGTGAATGTTACTTTTTCATCCCTCCCTCGCTTATTCGATATGTATATGCAACATTCATCCACGGTGGTCGTTACACACATGCAGTTGGTCATTTTGGCAAAGCTTTAGGACGTAACTTATGGATTGCTTTCGTTTAATGGATATCAAAAACTATCTTCTTAAACCTCCACTTTGCATGCTTGCATGGGATACCACTATTTCTATATATTAATCCATTTTGGAAGATTGAATACGAATGATTTTGAAAATGCAGTTTCTGGGATATATATACTCAATTCAATTCGACCGTAGCTATAATTCAGTTGAGCTGACTAGAACTGAGTAATAGTAATTCATTAGTATAGTAATATTGCATCGTTTTCATCTAAAACAGTCAGAAACTTCCAATCGCGTTAGGATAGATATTATTTTTCAGTCCCATCCTTTACTCCCCAATCTATAAATTAAAGAGAGGTGTAACAGTTTTATTGCGAGGGTCCCACGGGGATTAAAACTCTTCCCTGGAAAGAATAAATCTTTATCCTTCAAAACCACATTTTTAAAGTTTAAAGCATTATCAGTCCAAGTTTTCATTTGCTCGTTTGTATACTCATCCGATTGTATACAAGAAAATATTGATGCACTATATAACCCCCTACTCGTATATCGTCAACAAATAAAAACTTTCAAAAAGATAGTATGAGATAGAGATACTCGTATCATCAGTTTCAAAAAGTAACGCATTGCACAATTTTAGATCAGTTTTAGATTTTCAAAATATAATTATTGACTAATTTTTTAAAACTAAGCATTTTAATAAGCTCTCGATCCGAGCATTTCTACGTTTGTGTTCCAGATTGTGTTCCTTGGTAGAAGGTTGACAGGTATATTTCACGTAGACGCAATCACCTTAGGGATTTATCGGATGGTCGTATTATATATAGAAAAATTACCTCGGGGGCTATATACGAATGGACCCATAGTTGGGTAGATATATATAGAAGCACGAAAGATAAATGGAAGTCATAGACTGTAGCGGCAGATTTATCGATAGCCTAGAAGGCCTATAATAACGCCCGATGGAATATCAATCGCGTCCTGCAACGGTCTTCCTATTTAACCCTCAATTTATCATCGAATTCATTTTTGGTCATTTCCAATGGCATCTATACGAGCTCTTATTTTTTTTTCCACCTTGGATGGCGAGCCCCTCGTAGAAGTGGGCTATTGCTTCGGCGAGGGGTTAGGACCTTTAACGATAAACATGAAGTGGTCAACTATGTCCTAATGGTCGCGCTTATAACGCGCCTTCGCTCCTGCCATTGCTCTTGCATGGGGGGCAACAGTTGGGTCGATAAAAATGCACCCTTTTTCAAATCTACACGCCAGCCTTCCTTCTCGGGCAACCTCTCGGGGTGGGCATCTCCTCATCATCATTTTTAATTCACCATCACTTTGTCCGATCTTAAGCTACATTTTGAGCCAAGAGAAACACACTATAGTGGCTCCCAGAATTACGTATTAATGACCCCTCCCTCGACTATAAGTTTCGCCTCGGTGTCCAGTTGTCAAGAAATTTCCAATTTAAAACAGGCTCGTGTGCCTCTATAACTTTAGCTCATGCATTATGTGCCGTGATTTAAAAAAACATCGGAAGATGCCATATCTGCGAGAGGAAAAGATGCTCTCCGTTTTGTTATAAATGACGCTAAGCCGCCCCCTTTTTTTATGGAAGCCGCCATCGGTTTTGTTGGGCGCCCACCCCGGGGAGGTTCGGGTGAATTTTCTTCTTTTATTTCCTACTTTAATGTTGAAAACGTATTTAAGCCACGTTTTTCCATCATGAAAAATGTGTTTTCCAGAAATAAGGGGAGGATTTGATCCGGATAGAGCCGATGTTCCTCGATGGAGGAGCTGCTGTTACCAACGCCGTGGATTTGCATAAAAAGCGTCTAATGGATTGTTTTCGGTATAAAACGTAATTAACTTCTCATTTGGAAAGCGTGCGGTCGCTCGTATTAGACGAAATTATGAAAAATTTTATTGGCTTATCATCATTTGTTTAATTAACACTCAATCAATGAAATGCTTTCGAATAATAGCTCTGCCATTGCGTATTCTCGCGCTTTGCCATGCCTTAAATTAGCACCGAGGAGAGGCTCTTTTGCCATTCCACTATAGTAACTGTTCAATTTAATTATTAGAAATTAATCAAATTATTCGCCTTATGTTATACTGATTGTATTAGTTTTTATAACACCATGCAGTGTGGAAGTATATTTCTTTATTTTTTCCCCTAAAATATGTTATGCTTTAGTATATTTAATATATATATACTTAAATGTTATAGTTAACCCGCATTACTTTCAACATTCATCGTGAAGACATTCTTATACTTATATGCGAAATACAGATTTTAATTAACATGTTTTCCCTAGTTCTTCGAAGAAACGGTTTCGTGCAATTACATATACACTGCATATAAAAAACTGTGCATCGGGAATTGAAAAAAGATATACGGATTACTATCCTCGATTTGGGTTATATAATTTTTTTATGGTAATATAGTCGATGCCATTGCGTGTATATTTTTACGAGGTAGTTTTTAAATGGCTATTTTGAAATTCTCTCGGCAAAAACTCGAATAAAAATTCAGGTTAAATTGAAATAAGATTTCCAAAACAAATATACATAGCTTAACTAATACGTGTATATATTTCTTTACGTGCTTGCCATATTTGCCTTCGCGGAACTCATTCCACTTAAGTCGTGCATTATTTTATTACATATTCCCATTTACAAATTTTCGGGCTTTATTTATAAGTGGCTGTAACAAAAAAAAAAAAAAAAAAAAAAAAAAAAAAATTAGAAAAACAAAAACAAAAAAAAAAGCACGGAAAACCACGTGTTTCCAGCAGTAATTCAAATGCATTTTAAATGTGTTTTCTTAATATTTTATAGATGAAATCAGCTTGAATTTATAGCACCTATATAACAGGGGGGTATACGTTATATTATTGCACGGTAGCCTAGCTTTCTATATATACTATAAGGAGGAGGAGGAGGAAGAAATATTATAAAATAGCTAGACATAGGCCAGCAGCAGCAACAGCCTAATAAAAATGATTTTAATGTTTATGACCGTAACCCACAACGTGCTGGGTGGTCCTATACGATGCTTTCTCGTCATATAAAAAAGCTCGCAGTTATTAATCCTTAGGTGAGCTAATGGCACGGTTTACTGCATCACGAGTCGTGACGCATGCGCCTCCCAGCGGTGCATTAGTTTAAGTTAATTGTATCTTAATGTAAGTAACTTAAATTCGACGTTGGCTTCGGGCTCTAAGTAATGTCCTGCAATGTGTATACAACGGTGACCACCCTCGTTGTCGCTCCCCACAACTAATCGGGTGACGTCATCGAACACCATTTATTATTTTATGCCATTTTGTTTTTAAAAGGTGGCCACAGGCGCCGCCAATATGCCCATCACCTGCGTCAATTTATACCTAGAGCTATAGAACTGGAATGGGATTTGGATTTAAAATAAGTCTTTCATCGGTCCTGAAATCCATATACATGCTCTACGCAAATTGAAATCGATAAAGGAACTTCTCACTTTGCAATTTTCGGTGGAATTGGGTTTCTGGCATTTCAAATGATAAAACTTAGGATTCGTATACATAATAATGGCTCTATACTTTGCGAAATGTCTAAATAAGTCATCTCCGACAACAGTGTTTGTTATAGTTGGAAATGTTTTACCTGTGATATACAGTGGTTCCTCCGAAAAGCGGACAGTCACGGGACCACAAGTTTTGTCCGTTATTCGGAGGTGTCCCCTATT
>JAQGBW010002268.1:0-20561 GCA_034698625.1 Julus scanicus
ATAAATAATGTTTATTTAAAATTTACATTGATTGTTTTCTTTTCAGAATGGGAGGTGAAGGGAGGGGGGGGTGAGTAATATCGACTTACGCAAAAATATTTTAAGGTAATGGTTAAAAAAGTTCCCCGATCGCTGGCCTAATGTATGCCCAATAAACATGCTTACGTTTATTGAACATGATATGAAATGATGTCAACTAAACATGCCACTTGTTTCAAAGCAACTTTTAAAAACGTATCTTCTATCCTATCGCTTATTTTAATCGTCAATCCTGTTCTGTTCGTTCGATGAAAATGCGGCCCTTTGATTGCACAAATTGAGAGAAATCCCTACATGTAGAGTTTGTTGATTTTTAATCAGGATTTACACGCAACGTCAGCTCATGAGCTCATGAATGTCTATTTAAAATGAGCCTTTGAGTAGTCAAAAGGTTGGAACGGTTCTGTTTACTTTCTCTTCTATTTTTCCTAAGAAATTTGGATCTTAAGCAGCAATTGCTTTTATTTGCGCGAAGAACATGTTTACTGATCCACGAAGGGCTTTTGCGCACAATCTCCATGCATATTGCATGATACAAGAGTTGAAGCTGCTCATTTTTTTTTACCCCCACTTTTGCAAATTGAGATGAATCTTTAGAAAGAAGCTCTCTTTTACCCCATCCTTCGTTCATTACTGCTCTAGCGACTAATGTTTTGGGATACGTTGCGCAGCCGAACCTCTCAACGTGGGCGTTGGCAACCACTAAAATTAAAGAGGTGCTTAGCAAACATTTTTTTATTCATTTTAATGCTTGTTTAGGATTAGTGTTTATGTTAGATTCTGTATTATTTACTTTTAATTGATGACTGTGTCATGCTTCGTTAAACTTTACACATGTTTTAACCACCAGCTTCAACTACAACATCTGTATCCTTATTTTGTTTTTTGTCCTCGTTGACTTATAATGGATGAGTTTGTTTCGAATTAGCATTTTCACAAAAGCATACAAATGTGATGTTGTTGGGTTAAATTTCTAAATGTGGAGACGCCACGGGCAAGAATGGGGATGCTGCTAAATTTCAGAGATAGTATCGAAATGCGATTGCAATAATTGCAATTCAACTACAGGGCTAATCCAGCTGATTATTTTTGAAGTATAAATTCGATGGAAATGATTAAATCATTGCAATAATTTCTATCCAATCGTTAAGCACATAATAGGTGGAGAAATTTTTGTTGCACCTCTCCAATAGCATCCTAACTTAAATGGAGATCGATTTCTAGTAATGATGCTGTAACCTATGTACAGAAGCTATTTATTATTCACAAAACACATGGGATCGTCCATTATGCACTCATCGTTGTTTAAACTCAATTACAGTAACTGTTCTTGCAGTTTTCATTGTTGTGACGTAAACTTTTTAGAGCATTTCATGGGGTATGGAATGTTGAAGTAGTTGACATTGTCGGGTGCACTTATATAATTCATTATATAATGAAAGGGTGTGGTTCCATTACATTGCTCCTGTCATAATGCAGTGTACCCACACTGCATTTGTGAAGTATGTACAATATATGTGGTATCTTTACTAATTTTAAGGTGATCACATTGTTTGTGTTCATCTGTTTGCATGGTTTTATATATTTTTTAAGACGTTTAGGATGACCCGTCAGAGACCAGCAATGAAGACTTTCAAATAGACTGTTACTCCCATGCCCAAACCATAAGGGGTCGCCCAATTAGCTCAGGGCGCCCAAAAAGAGAGGTTTAAGTGCCGTTATCGGAGTGGCCTTTTTGCGGCAATGGTGCATTTCTCCCCATATTTTTATAATGCACTTTTCTTACGGTGTACAACACCGTTTCTTATCCGTCTTAAAATTATCGTTGTAGTGGCAATTACTCAATGGGCGTTGCCATGGCGACCCTCATCCCAACCATGATCCGAATTTTTAAGTGTTCTCGGATGCGTTGGGAAAATTGAATTTTTCCTGGTTGCATTGTTATAGCGCCCCAGCTATTTATCGCCACCCAGTTTGGGAAATGCATATTTAAGATGATAGCGGATGTGCATTAAATATGGCAATTTAAGCAAATGTTGGGCTTTATGTCTGAGCCGGTGAGTTTTAGGGGCGTTATGCATTGTATCTACTAACAAATGACATGCTTTTATGACCCGAAAATGGCAATTTTGTGTTTTCAATTAAAAAATAATGTTTTATTTGCGTAATGCCCATTATTTTAATTGAAAACACAAAATTACCGCTTACACCTTTTTTCATTTGTAATTCAGTTACGACTAATGTTAGAAAAAAAATGGTGTTTGTAGGCGTGCCAAGGACTATAATAATTGGAAAAATGGAAACAAGTCCATAAAACCCCCACTTGTTGACTTGAAAATCACGATTATTGTAATGTTGTACGATATATATTTTATCGAAACAAATGCTGTGTATTTTTAGAATGAAATTGATACTTTCCCTTGTGCACTACCCCAACAAATTAATGAACATTGCAAACCATTCGAACATAACGACAGAGTTCCAATTAAATCTATTTTTAAAATAACTATATAATTTATACACAGATCCTATTACGTTAGCATTATAAAACAGCATAAAGCATAGTGCATAGTGTATATAATTTCAGTACCATTGGGTCCAACATATCAGAATGCATCATTACAGAGGTTAACCAAAGTCCTAAAGTATAACATTCATATACATAATAACACTGTTCAAAAACAAGGGATTGAATAATAAGCAATTTGGATCAATCTGTATACTTTGTTGATGATGTAAAATTCAGTTTTAGTGAATCGAAAAAGGGAATTTTTTACTTCATAATCTCTGCAAATGTGCAAATGTCGATATCTCTCAGAGTTACTAGTACGTATTGATAACCTGACATGTATATTTTAGAGAAAAAACTAACATCAAAAGAAAGCCCTTGATTGAACATATAATACTATATCTAACATTCAACATAAGTATTTCGAAAATAAAAAAAGTATGCTTTTTGTCTGTGAAACAATTGGATTTACATAACATCAAGACGTTCATTTGTATGTCGATGATGATCCAAATTAAGCTCGTTTCATTGTCGTTTTGCGGTTCTAAGGACTGAATCAAAGCGCGTATTTTCTACTGACGATGTGCTATTTCTCGTAATGACTCACCCGAGGACATCGTTAGCAAATCTGTTTATTGGCGGTGCTCTTGCAAAGCTTATTCAATAGTTATTTGAGAGCCCTTTCGTTCTTCTTTAACGTCTGTGTAGGCCATTGTGTTGTCAGCCCTCGTGGTCCGTGTGTACTGTTGCCACTGTACGTGTTTTAGCTTTATCTAATGAATCAGTCCTTAATGAACTGGTCGTGAATTCGTGCATTAAAACGTCCATTTACTTCATTTAATAGCTTTGGATGCATCCCTCGCTCCACTCACGATGACATACAAATTGAGCCAACTCGAGGCTAAATTGTGCCACATAATGAATCAATAACGTGACCATTTCGTGCACTTTCGCTATTTGTCCCTTCCAACGAGCTTTACTTTTGAACTCTTGTTCACTTTAGAATCTAGGAAAGTATATAAAGTTGATGAAAAATTTCTTCTGGCGGTAATCATCCGTAAAATCGCCGTGTAGTCAGAGGGTTTCGCTTTTATTAACAATATATATATATATATATAGCCATAATTTTTATTAAATGTCGACTATAAAAGTGCGAGCACGTTGCCGGTTGCTCCAATTTAATTTAATATAGTGGTCACCGTACAGATTAAAGTCGAAAACCGATGCCATGCTGCGTAAATTGCTGGAAGATGCGTCTGTACATGGTGATCTGGAGTGTATTTTCAAACTGTATTGATCATGGGGGTGACTCGTCAGTAATGATTCATTACAATATATAAGAGTACAATATTCCATCTGCACTGTACTGCATGATTTAAATGATATCTGTTTATGGTCTTAGCATTAAAATTTTAAAAAACATTGTCGTTTTATTGACTTAAATTGTACAAAAATTCATGGAACTAAAATCTGTAATTTGGCTGAGGCATTTCATTAACAATAATTCAAAGCATTATCAGTGACATTAATGTCATTATGATGTTGAAAGACGCGCCTTGTAGTATCGATTTGCTGCACTAATTTATCTTGTCCAGATGCATGGCTTTCATTTTAATTCATTTATTATAGTGAACAAAGCTGCATATTTACCATCATCCGGATTTCAGTTTTAATATTGACTTCGTGAGTGGCATAATGCAATTAAACCGTAAGGCGTCTTTAACGTCTCATCTTTCAACTGTGATCTGCATGGAAAATTGAATTATTCACATTACCGTTAATTCCGTCACTTGATTTAATTAAATGCCATATTTCATTATTGCACACTCACATGTACTTGAGTAATGAATCATTGGTACACATTATGGTAGATGAATGCCAGATGAAAGATATGTTATGATACAATGAAACATTGAAACATTTGTGAGATTTTAAGAAGAAATGAAAATTATCGAGAAATGTAAATACATCGAATATCTCAAAATTGTAAAAATGGTACAATTCATTTTTTAAATAACCTCGAAACAACAGATGCACAGCGTTGAACGATTGAATCTACAGAGACCTTGCGCTGCAATGTTTTTTTCTGTTTTATTATCGATTAGGTTTAGTCATTCTAAAATTAACTTGTTTATCTATAGACGCCATGTGAACTATCTAGGGAAATTCCTATGATTTATTTCGTTATTCATCATGTGAGTAACTTCTGTTTTGGTCTACTGGGCATGTCTGTACAGTGTGCTTCTTAATGTTATCAAATTGTGTTATAAAAATTCAGTATTTTTCAAATCCATTTTTGCTTTGTTGACTTTTGTAAAGTTTAATCAAGTAATCTCAAATTGGTACTATGGCTGTTTAATGTCGAATTTTCTTTAAAAATAGCATCCCACATTTCATGGCATTCAATCATAAATGAGATTTAATGGGGCTTTATTTAAATTGTGATTTTCATGCATATACAGTATATAAAAATAGAGGCTTGCTATCATATTAATATTCATTTATTAGTTAATTTCTAAGACAGATATTTTATAATAGTTGCCTCTTTAAACGTGTCTATACCACGTACATTGTTAGTGATAATGTTGGCATTTAAAATGAAAGCATTTTCAAAAATTGATTATTCTGGCCTTTTGTAAAGTAAAATACAAACAAAAGCCCTTCTGGAAGATAACGGGAATCAGTTTCCTTTGATAAGATTTTTTATGACGTACTTCAAGTTTTCCAGAAAATTAAACCGGATAATAAACGTGCATTTTTCCCTTTCTATAAATAACTATGCATCTTATTCATTGGATGAGTCTTCAGTATGTCTTCATTCGGTTTCTGCTTGTCTTCTATCTGCATAATACCGTGAACAAAACAGTTTTCTCTGTTTTAATAGCGGCTTCGCTCTACTTCACAACTGAATAATTTTGACATAGACATTTTGGGTTATACCGGTATACATAGAAATTGTCTGCATCCATTTTACTTTGATCATAACAATTGAAGTTCTTATAGTGGATGAGCCTCATTGTTATTTATTGCTATTTAACTGTACGTTTCAAATTTACCTAGAATAGAGGTTTTTTTCCCAGCTTGACGGTTACTTATTTTCATTGCCAATATAAGATTTGTATTTATTGCTTTCTACTCTATAGTTTTCATCGAGCTTTAGTTAAGCCATTATTTACAGAGCAGTATACTTTGTTGGGTTTTTTTCATGGTAGGGGTTGTGCCGAAAGTCTTCTGAACCTAATTTATTTTGTCTTAGTTCAACCTGCAGCTACTTTACTAGTTTGGAACAGAAGTTTAACTGGAAAACTTTACTAACATTTTATTTTAGACAAGAAAGCGTTTCAATGTATATGTAGATGACACATTGAATGACATTCATCGAAAAAGTTTACAAACTTATTTGTGATAGTGTGATATTTAGAAAAAATGAGTTAGTAGGGAAATGTGGATTAAAATTAAGAAAGTGGCACAGAAGAGAAATAGTTTCAAGATCAAAAATAAAGGGGTGGGTTTGTTTTTTAGAATGAGGATGCTGTGAAATAATTGTAAAAAATGAACTTTGGATTAAGTTTGTGCTACTTCTGTAGTATATGTAAGTGCACAATTTATATACAGTGAGAGTAGTGAGATAGTATGGAAGGACGAGTAATTACTAGTATAATAAAAACATGTCGTGTACTAGGATAAGTGAGAGAAAGTACATCTACTGAATGTGTCTTAGAAAAAGATAACCTTTTTATCACATTCAAGGAGTTCAAAGTAGTGAGAAAGGAATTGCGAGAACATGTTGCAGAAAATGAATTATAGAGAATCATTGGTAGACTTAATACCCTAGATTTTTAGAGGAACTATCCATGTATTTCCCTGGAAGCAATGTTGAAAAACCGCTTAATCCACAGTTTGGTTAGTCGAGCACTTGACTCCCGATTACCATAGTGAGTATACTTCAACATTTACAAGTATGGTGATTTAAAGTTATACAACTCAGTATGTGAAAGGTATAATTTGGCCATGCACAAGTATGATAATATAAGTAACCCTTATATGCCCATTTTTTTTGCAATGGTCATGTAGGAGGCGTATAACACGTTTCCATCTAGCCATGTCTGTGCGAAAGTGTGCAGCAGTAAAATAGTTAAGACTGGAATATAAAATGATCTATTTAAAGATGGATTGGGATTTGGGATTGAGTGGAGTTCTGGCGAAAGAGAAAGAGTGGGAAGGTTAGAAGTACAGTCTTCAAGAAAGGAAGACGTTTATAATCAAAGCTTCTATAGCACATATAGGCTTTGCAAATGTTCTCCACAGATCATCATCTGAAGACACGCTTGACCTCGTAGTGTTGCAGGTTGAGAGTTCATAAATCGATTGTGGCTTTGATGGAGCTTGTTTCTGGAAGTAAATCGGAGCCTTGCTTCCACGTAATATCTCGTTTTTATTGTCGTCTTGGTCATTATCATCTAGACCCTCCTAAAAAGCATGGCCTCAGCAAGCATACGGATGTTAATTTGAAGTAGGTGCCATGATGCTAAATACGGTCGTTCCATCCGTTGTAAGGGGCTGTAAATGCATGTTTATTACCGCGCTACAACACAGATAATGATTAAGAGGTGCAATGGTGTAGTGCCATGTTGGATGGCGACTGGTTGCTAGGTAAATTTTCACATTATTCCCGCTTTCCCCTTTCCGCCATGATGCTCTCGTTGGATCAATAATATTGTCGTGGCATTCATCCTCGAATCCAGCTGCTTGCTCTATGGATGTTTCTGCTGTGGGAAAAGCGATGCTAAAAATCCGCAAAACTTGTAGCCGAAAGTAGGGATAATGCCTAGCTGGCGAGCATTTTTCGATGTTTAGGCATGTCAGCCGTTTTTGCACTCTCGTACTCGGGCAAGTCGATATGCTTTTCTAGCTCGTGTCACTGGGAGGTGATAACGAGGATGCTGTAGTACAAACCTCAGCCACACGTTTGTGAACTTTAACAAAAATATAAAGCCGGAGGAGTGCTGGCACGGCAGTTGCGCCACACACTTGCTCCGGATTGAGATCGGCTCAACGCGATGATGAATCGCTTTTAGCTGAAAAACGACGGTTTTTTTTGGTAAATTGAGAGGGAGGCAATTCACCGATTTCGAACTCAAAGCTATTGCTACCAAACACCGGGCGCTGAAGACGGGTTTGAGCATCATTTTGCCATTTACGTCTTGATGGATTGTTTCGATAAGTCTTTATTGTTGTCATCAGACTCGCATCATTTGTCGCGCTAATAGTAAACATCGCAACGAGGATTTTGCCAACAGTATAAATATTTGGAATCCACAAATATTTGCTGGATTCTAGGAAACTTCCATTTTCTTCGAATATTGGCACGAATCTGCGACCATGTTGACCACACCTGATTCACGGATTAAACTATTCGTTTTCGCGCTTTTGGCATCTGTAATATGCAGCGCTGGAATGCAAGGTAAAAAATACTGGGATCATTTTCTAAGCAATAACCGCAATAAATGAACACCCTCTTTTTTGATTTATGCACTGATGTTCTGTATGCTTATCATCGTATAGCTCTTGCTTTTGACAACGTTTTTGAGTTATTTTTCTTGGGGTTCAAATCGCGTGAAATGTGTCCTGGAAATTCCCTAATGTACAGCATAATTTTTATCGTGACATTTTCCTGAGGCTAGCATGTATTTTTTCGTACTATATTTTTGGGCAATTTATGAATTTTTAAGTCAAACGTGTATGCTCTTATGCGCTCGACGAATTAATTCATACTATATCGCTTGCCTCTACAAATTATTTCATCGTTTGCTGCATGAAAAAGTCTGCCTTTTATGGTCTTTAACATATGGTTTAATTAAAATTTGATGTGTTACTGAGCACCTATATTAAACTTATTCTGCATGTGTGTGTTAAACTTAGAATCAATTAAATACATTTGTTTCTTTATTGTTTCTACATGGAACCTTGATAATTTTCGGTTGAATTAAAATTTGTTAAATCATCCATGAGTCGAGTTAAATGTTTCAATAACAGTAATTATTACCATAAATTAAAATTGTTTTCCTCTATGTTTGCAGCTAAGTAATTATTAAATGTCTTAAATGTTCATTCGCATGTAACGTGTAATTGATATCCAAAAATTCGAAATATGCAAGTTGTCACTACTCCATATATCAGACTTAATAGAATTCACCCCGGATTAGTTTTTGTCTATCAATAATTTTACTTTTATCTTAAAAGCTTTTTAAAATGAGGTTTATTTTGCATTTTATAGCATATTGATTTAATTTAAATGTCAGAGGTTTATGTTAACAGGAAAGGGCAAATCGTTGACAATTTTTGATTTACTGGATAATAATTTTACAGAGCTCATTTTAAAAGATACTGCACAATAGTTATTGTTTAAAAAACATTTTAATCCAGACTGTAACAAAAATCAGTCCATCAAAACAATGTGACACTTTGCAGTGAACTTTGTAGTGATAATTTAATGAGCATTGCAGATTCTGTGAATTCTGTGAAATTTTGTAGTGTTACTTCCATTTTCATAGTGAATTTTGTATGTTAATACTGTTAGGGTATTAACTTATTTGGTGTTTTTTATATAACATTCCTGGTTATTTCATGCGTAAATTAATTTAAGTTTTCTTAATATTCTATTACAATTACTTCAGTATTTTCCCCCATTGTCAGCTTCAACTCTGCCTTTAATTCGAGAAGTTTCCCTTTAATAACTGTTGATAAAGTATTGGTTTTGGCAGACGTGTGCACACCTTTATTATAGTCGTTGCAGACATAAGTATATAGATCTTGGTCTTACACCGTAGAATTTTATTCACCAAAATGTACACTATACACAAATAAGCTTATTAAAGATCCAGAGGCATTAGAAGTGCAAGCTTTTTTCTTTATTTAAAATGCATCCACACAGCAGAGTTCTGAAGTTAACATAATGTACACAGGTCTACGTTTATTAGATTACGTTGGATTCTTTGTAATTTCCTGTATAGCAAGCCCTAATACGACGGTAACTTCTATCGTATCATGTAGGCCTTATTTGTAATGAACTTTATCCGCATGTACGAGCAAGAACATGTTTTTACCGTTCGCTTACTTCATCTTACAAATTGCATTTATATATTAATGCTGCTTAGGAGCAATCGCATCAAACATATATTCGTTATGAACCCCATAAACATGCAGCCATTTTTTATGAAACAGACAGCCAGTATGTTTTCCATGCATAAGGGGGAAAAACATAAAAATAAGCATTTACGGTTAGGAAGAAAAAAGATGTACAAATACCGTGATATATGGTGAAAACCATAAATATGATTTCATGTTTTCCGAAAAAAGAAAAAAAATATATACGGGATTGTTGTCATCTTGAAATAGAATAGATCATAAAAGATTGCTTCGTTTTTGTAATCAAAGAACTGGAAAAGTTTTTTCGTGTTTCAAAACCATAACCTAAACTCGACCTTTTTTGTTTCTCGATTTGTTTTTTTATTTCTAAGGTTGATTTATGTGCCTTGGCAACTTGTTTCATCTACCACACACTTCTTAAGTAGAAAAAGCTTCTATCTTTTTAATGTTGTTCTCATGTACAGTTGGTATTGATTTACTGGTTTTTTTTGCAAAATGTACGACTTCTTAGAAAACTATCATAAAATTGAAAATACTGCGAAATAAGATAGGATAATTAATGAACTGGAGCATTGTGTCATTGCAACACGCTTTAAAAACGAGCCTATTAGTGTCTCCAATTACTGCTATTAATATTAAATCTGACCTATATTTCGAATTACACGTGTTCACAAGTCTTGTAATAATGTTTTATCAAATAATTATTTCATATATAATAATCTGATGAAGTTGTGTACGATAGTTTGTAATGACATGTATTTAATAATAGCATAGGTCTTACTGTTACGTAGTTTTAGTTAAAAATGTATGTAATATAGGGTTTTGTGAATGAGCCAACCAAGGCCTTGGAGCCAACATTATTGTAAAATACAACAAATCGTGTAATTTGCAATTTCTTTTATCACTGAATTTTGAAATTTAAAATAACTTTAAAGTGCTCGTTTCATAATGGTATAAAACAACGTTTCCAAAATATTTAGGCTACACTTTTTTTAATTATTTTCCTAATTTTTGTATGAATTTAGTATGCATTATTTGAAATCATGACACCTAGCTTAGTTAAGTCATGCATGGATACACTGCTTCATATTGTTTCTTTTGTTTAGTTATGTTACTAAATCCTCGAAAATGCCATATAGCCATTCTCAAAAAGTAACGTGCATTATTTCATTATATTTTATAATAATAATAATAATAATAAAAAGAAACAATCGAGCTCGGAGATGTCATATAGAATAGTCAGTGTTGAATTTCAATTACGTTCCTTTGTCTAGCTCGAATAACGTAATCCTCGAAAGCATTCTTTAAAATATCAGAAACTGCTATGATTTTGAAGTAGAAAAAAAGAACAAAAATCTACTTTTAATGTACAGTAACTAGAGACTGCCTAATTGCTTTGCTTTTCGTAGAACTTAAGGAGATTAGGAAAGTCAGTACTTCATTCCAATATACATTTTTTTCACTTGAAAGCCTTAATCCAAGAAAGTAGGTTCAGATGCTGACATGAGCATCTGTTGTTGTTAAATGAATGATAAAATTCAACTACTTAATCTTCACTATATACAAAAAGCGAATGTTCGCAGTTGTTTATTAATCACGTAGTACCAATTCCAGTTGTGTTCTTGCACCTCCAAATCCCTACAAATTCGTTGGAGAAATAAACCTCTAATTAAATTTTCTGGGATTTTTTATAAATTCTTGATTTTCATTATCTCACTCTCGACCAAGTAGTCCGTGTAATTGCAAGCGAAACCATTGGAAATTTCAAATGGATTTCGGATAACTAATAGCGTTCAACACGGCGTGAAACAAATAAAACTAATACAATTGATTTGATTTTAAGGAGCTTAATGGGTGCTCCCCAATGGCAAGAGCCATTTTCAGGATTCACACGATGATGCTTGCATCAAAATGATGACATTGCACTCATCTTTTGGCATCCGTCGCCATTTCTGAACATCAAAATGTTTACCCAAAAAGAGAGATAAGTGCACTAGCAAGCCATACATGGATTTAAGTCGTGATTGCGTTTCGACTTTATTATTGAAATTTCCTTCTGCAAGCAGTGCAATCGTTCAGCGTACAAAAACCCATAATCTATAATAAACGAGAAAGATGCAGTTGATTTGAAGGAAATTATTTAGCTTTTGCGGTTTATACCCAACCACAATCTTCAACAAAGCTTAGTGCATATTGATTTTCGCTTTAATTAGCTTGCCAAAAACTGGCTTTTCCTCCAAATTGTCTTCTTATTGACGGTTATTTTCTGTGGGCGCTATGGAATGTGTGCACGCATGCAAAACAGCTTTTTTGATAGCTCTATAAAGTGTTTTCACTATATAATACAGCGAGCCATCTGCTTAGAATACCACTATAGGGCCCTTTTCTATATTCATCATTTTATTTTATAGCTTTGGAAACATCTTATTCTACTTGCACGATATTGTAAAAAGCTTTTTAATACTTGTGAGTCTTTATTGACTATGCCGTGACATATAATTCACCATTATAGGATTTGAATGGGTCTTAATTAAACCATATTGGAGCGGTGGTAACTGAATACATCTTCATTTATGTTGGGCGGGAAATAGTAATTTTATATGCTTTTCATACATCTCCATTCCTCTTTCTCTTTCTCATTATTGAAAAAGCTTTTTTTGTGTGTTTTCATTCTTTAGTAGTTCTGCCTTTGAAACCTAGTAATTTGCTGAGATAAAAATGTAAATACAGAATGAAAGGCTTTAATGAAAACATGTACTTAAGAATATGATGAATTTCATGCATGTAGTTCAAAAACTACTATTCAAGAATGCTACAGTTACCATAGTTATTATTTAAGCAGAGCTAATAATTATCAATTAAACTTCCCATGTATAGTTTATTTAAAAACCGCATTTCATCACATCCTTTTTAACGTATAACCTCGTATCAACCCGATATTTTTCTATTTTTATTGGGTCTGCGAATTCATTAATTTATTTTAATGGTTTTCGGCTAAAAATTTTCCAGCGGCAGTCAATAAAATGGAGCGAAAAATATTTAATTAACGTACAATAAATTGTCGATTAGAGCGTTAATTAACATGCAGTAAACTACCGTATGGGCAATTTACTTTAACTACTGCTGTAAATAGTTTTAGACGAGCAATATACTGAATATTGTATTTTCTAAACGAAATTAAACTTTACTAACTAATGAATACATTTTCAGCGATTAACTGATTAATGAATTAATTAACCCTTAAACTAACGTCTAGTTGCTCAATGGACAAGAAAAGAAAAATCTTATACACAAGTTAGAATTTTATAAAAATCGGAATTTTCTTTATTCAACATATTTTACATATGAAAACATATTCTTTTAAGTGCTGAAATGTATTCAGTTTTGCTCTAAGTCTAAAGTTCTAAACCATCTGTTGTAATTACGAATCAGCTACTCAGAACAGCTTTGTCAGACATTGAGGGTTGAATACCAAATACAAAAGTATAAATTTCAACCAAGAATTCTACATATTGCATTTAGCCATGCCAACCATTCATAAATATTTTAGTGGAAGGCATTTAACTTACCCATGCAAAAATCGACGTTAAATATGCACGAATAGCTGCTGAGAATTCCATGTCATAAATTGATTAAATAGCATTATTTAATTGAATTGTTACGCAAAATTTTGCTTTTCACACCGAGAGTTAGGCTGCAGGTACAGATTTCATAATTCAGATAAAATTAGAGTTTGTATGTCATACAATTGAATTTGACAGGTCTTTCAGAAACACCAATGTCCCATTTACTATTGTGTGGAATAATTTAGCTGTCAGCTATACATGTATACACTACCACAGTGCTATCTATAATGCATGTTTTATTCAATTCAGAAAAGGCAGACTTATATTCGTTGTCATGGTTACTGAACAGAATCCAATATGAATGTTTATAACTGAAAGCTATAGGCTATTTTCTGTTTATCCGGCATGATGTTATATTGTATTTCGCAGTTTCCTCGTCTATCCGCCATTTTAGTGTCTCCATTCGAATTTATCTTTGTTTTTTTTTTGTACCAGGAGTATACATTATGTAGGTTATGTTGCATGGATATTATATTGATGATGCCTTTTGTCATTTTGTGATGATGTTAGGTCCACATACTATACATATGTTTTCAGGGTTTTGCATATATACTCGTATATAAAGATTATAAATTTCATCCGGTGACATAAATAACAATTTCAGTGATTCAAATGTCGACGAACTCTGAAATCATTCTCCGCATTGCTGTTACATGTACTATTAAATTAAATTTATCACTGGTTATAAATGATAAATTATGATGACTAACTAAGAATGCATGCTGCGTATGGAAAGTTACTTTATGAATATTTCAAACTTGTTAGAAACCCTAGAAAAAGCAATGACATCATTTTGTATTATTCAAGACGCTGCGACACTGTAAATGTATATTTGATGATTCAGTATATCATTTTAAAACTAGTTTCTGCTTTAATATTGTATTTTGTTTTTTTCTGCAAATCTTACGTTTATAATTTTTCTTCTTTTTTTATTGTTTTACAGCAAGCTGTGATCAAGTGTTTCGCAGTGACGATAATAAAATTGGCAATTTCAGCAGTCCTGGCAATCCCCATCCGTATCCAGCCAGAATTAATTGCAAATACACATTCACCGGAAGAGGAAAAGAGAGGGTCCAAATCATTTTTACAGAATTTGATCTTTACATGCCCGATGATCCCAATGAAGAAAGCATTAAAAAGTAAGTCATTCACTTTTTTGAAAATAACATAATAATTTAATGTTGCTTGTTTTGCTTTTTCGGTCATACGTTCAATCCAAAATTAAAACTAATCCAACATTTCCAACATTTTCTCAAAACTGTATTTTAATATAAATATTGAGGAAATTTGTTTCTTGACGCATACAATCAACTATTCGTGCGCAAAAGAACCAAATCTCATATTCCACATCTACCAATTTGAAAATAAAACTACTTTACTCGCAAATGAAACCTCGATGGATTAGAATATTATTAATAAATTATATCCTCTGTTTTCCCTTTAGTAATTTTCTAAATAAAGCTGTTGTACAACTGCAACTGCCTTTTCTGTCTCATATTAAATTAATCATGCTTGCTGCAGTCATCGTTTATTTAAACATGTATAGAATTCGTAATCACACCAAACTTGGAAATTGAGATGCAAAATCCAATACTGATTAAATACAAAGACGTTTTCATTGTAAACTACTCTCAAAAGACTTGTTATTTTAAAATAACTCTTTGCTAAGCTATACAAATACACCTCTTTCTATATATGTTACCATTACGATGAAAATGTTATATTTTCCGTCCAGAAAAAAGTGATTTCAAGAGAGAAAGAGAAAAAAAATGCGATTTTGGTTTTGATTTTCTATCGATCCGAGAAGCGTTGGAGTCTTTTCCGTAAAATTTTCTCATTCTTCCCAGCGAAAACATTGCATTAAAATTCCGCTATAAACGCCGGTTTGCACCGCCTAGATCCCATATCATAGTCTTCAAAACCATTAGGGAACATAGCTTCTAAACACCCTCGTGCGATGTTGAACAAGCTCCAGGCTTTTATTATTAATCAGACGTTCGTATACAATTTACGACTAGTTATGGCTATGGGCTTGCTATTAAAGAAACTCATGAATGTATATATCAGGGGATTCAGAGGCTAAATACATGTATTTATTCGCTCACCAGAAAATGCAGTCATAGCAAATTTGAATAATAAAATCAAAACATTGACTTTCTCTACAAGTATCAAATCCGTCTTGGAGCCATTCAAAGAGGACGTCCTCAAGAGTGGGGTCTGCTGGCATGTGGACAGGGGGGGGAGGGGAAACCATTTTGGACGTCCACTAATGATGGTATTTTTCAGTTTTTGGTTTTTCTGTTTAATTAATTTTAGTTTTAAAGGTCAGTGAAACGGAAAATGGACACCAGAAGAAATGTGTCCCCAGTTTCAAACGTATACTTGAATTTTTAAAATCTCGGGAAAGTCAGGATTATACCTAATTTTGTGCTAAACACCAATTTTATGCTGGAATTTCCCTTCGAGGTCAGAAAATTTCGGTTAATCAGAAAAGTCTGGAAACATGTCGTGGAATTAGTAGCGAGGCTGGTATACTTGGAAATTTGTAGCATGGTCTTTTGTATATGTTGCAAAAAATGTTTTGCACACCCTACTTTAAAAAAATCAAGTGCGTCCATGATGGGATAGGGGGATTGATTTATGATGTAATTTCAAGCGATTTTCTATAGGGTATACTCAGGCTTAATTGTATCTAAAAAAGTAAAAAATTGGAATTTGTTAACATAAAACGTTAATGTGTAATTCTTTTGTTTCAGTTGTGAAGGAGTGGATGTCGTCAAGGCTTTTATACAAATTAACGGTCAGCCAGAAAGATTGGATAACTTTTGTGGCAAACAAATACCAAAGCAGATTATGTCAAATGGTCCAACTATGTCATTAGAATTTCAAAGTTATCAGTCATCAAGTCAATCAAGAGGTTTCAGGGCAATGTACCGATTTGTATCAAGTAAGTCAAAGAACATCGAGTAACAACTGTAGTCGCCATCAAAATTGCTTTTGGAAATGAATCACTAGAATGCATGGCACAGTTTTAAAAATATGCATAAGATATTCAAATTGAAAATAAAATTTCATGCGAAAAAAAAATCGATATTAACCCACCAAGCGCTGTCTTTAAATCTATCTGGCCTTTTTCTAATTAAATTGAAAATTATCACGTGGGAAAAGAGCCAGCTGTCTGATAGATGACATGCTGTATCAAAAAAGAGGAGCTTAATTTGAAAATTAATTTAATATATATTAGAGCTTTAAAAATCTCTATAAATAATAACTTGGATTTTGGAGGAGAAAAAAAAGATTTTTAATTAAAAAGAGTTTGGTAAACCCTGCAGAGAAATCAATATCCAACATTTGCCATGACATAATTTAAAGCTGGTAAAATACATATCTGGTTTGAATCAAGTATTCGAGTTGTGACGTTAATATAAAACAACATACATACTTGTATGTTTTTTAAGTTATCAGCAGTATTTTAAAATATACTCTTATAATTTTTCCATTAAACATCAGTACAGCTGGATTTTAATTTTGTTTGTTATTCTAGATTTTGGAATTACTTCTGGTAAACAAGATAATCAATCAGGTTAGTATTTTTTCTTACCAATATTTTTGTGCTAAGGTTAATAAGAAGCTTTAAGAAATTTATTTTTTCTTTCAGTATGTGGCTTTGTGTTCAACAGTAATGAAACCACCAATGGCACGTTCACATCGCCAAATTTCCCTGGTTATTACCCCCGCAATACCGAGTGCCATTACTTTTTCAATGGTAAAAAGAAAGAACGGGTTAGAGTGACGTTTGCCTATTTTGATATAGAAGGCATGTCTCCGTAAGTTCCCCCAAAACACTTATTGAACAAATGCAGCAAGTTAATTCATTCCTCACATGTTCTGCCATATAAATTTTCTTATATTTTTTTATTAACAGATGCGAAATGCAAAGTGCCAGCGATTACGTCGAATTCTCAAATTTCCCATCCACAGATAGGAAAATAGCGCGACAATGTGGTTTGACAAAGCCGGATCCGATGGAATCGGAACGGAATTTCTTCAGGGTTACTTTTCGATCAAATCATAGGTTTGATGGTACCGGATTTGAAGCGTTTTATCAATTTGTAAATAGCGATGGTAAGTTCTAGTAGAATGGTTCAAAACTTATATTGTGAAAATTAAATTTTGTGTGTCGTAATTTTACAAAATGGTTGAAAGTGCTCTTTGAAATATTCCAAAACTTTGAAATGATCATATTTATTTGATGAAATGTTCTTTATAAATATATTTATAATAAAACATGGTTTGTTTGTTTTTCAATACA
This sequence comes from Julus scanicus, assembly GCA_034698625.1. Lineage (NCBI taxonomy): Eukaryota > Metazoa > Arthropoda > Diplopoda > Julida > Julidae > Julus > Julus scanicus. The sequence continues at coordinate 17,636 of JAQGBW010002268.1, forward strand.
ACAGAGGGTTCAACAATAATGAGGGTCTCATCGACGAGTTCAACATGTAAATATAAACCCATATTTGTCTCAAACAATTTTCATATTTGCATTCACAATTTAAGTAAACTTTGTTTCCTTCACTTTCAGGTGCACAATCGGGGTTTCATTTATTCTCGATAGACATGGCTATCATAACACTGCTGATTTTCCTTCAGTGAAGGGAAAAATAGTGCTTAAATATATAACAAATTCAATATTGAAGAATTGCTGAGAATGCAAGAATGGTTTGACCCAGGGGAAATTTGCGTAGTTCGATGTCTACTGTGCATCGTTCCTGTATTGTTATGCCCTGCAAAGAAGAGCAATACCGTACAATCCGTACCGCGTTGTCTACCAAAGCTACAACAATAGAACACATTGTGCTGCGAAAATTGTGAGTGCTGTGATTGTGATTGTAAGACCGTGCGACAGTATAGAATGAGGGGAAAAATTACAAATGGCATTCTCAATACAATTCCTCACTTGTTTCGTTCAAACAAGATGAACATGACTGACCATTTTGACGCTCAATTCAATACGTGTGAATGGACCATTAATAGCATCGACTATTTTGAAATCATTTTAAATTCCAAATATCATGATCGATTAATAAAACCGCACAAGAACAAACACGGTGTCACTAGGAAAGGGAGAACTGTGAATACTTTTATATTAACGGTGCACCTTCCTATAAATTAGATTTGTTTGGTTGTCTGTTAATAGCGTTTAAGAAAATAACACAGTTCTGTGCAACCGGACAACATGTTTTACATTGTTATATGAACTGGTTTTTTTTCATAAATTCTTTGTTTTTTCTGCAATAGTTTGTATACAATTACGTTGTATGATAGATTGGCAACTAAAAATTATTAGTAAATTGAGAATTGCATTTTTTTGTTAATTGCAGCACTACTGTCCATGGTTGCAACAAGTCCAGTTGCGACTGATAGTCACAAATTGAAGGTAAAACGCCCAGGTAGGTGATGATTGTATGTAGTAGCGAACTGAGTCTAAAATTAGGGCACCTAACCAATACAATAACCAAAATCGTCATTGCATATATACAATTGACAAAAAAAAAAACCAGAAAGACAAATTTCATTGAAATGACTATAATACCTGTAGGTGGTAACAAAATGAAACAACTATGAAAATCTAGCAATAATTCACCGAACTACAGCGCCAAATTTTGGGGGTGGACAATTTTGGTCAATAAAAATTGCGTATTTTTTGACAGATTCTTAAAGGCGACGACACTTACATCAAGTAAGTGAAAAACTTTTAAAATCGAGCCATAATTTATCTACTTGCAGCGTTCTGAATTTGAAATTCCCACTGAATTTGAAACTGTCACCATAAGAATGCATGCTCAACGAGGATCGATCCATATTCTACATATGTCTGCTGCAGTTAACACCTTTTTTTTCTTATAACTCTAGTTTGTGTAGCATAAATTTGGTGTTTTTTACACGTTTTGATGTTTTCGAAAGCAAATAATGTGCTCTTTCATAATCCGAAGTTTCAAGTAGGTACAATGTTCGAAAACAGTAAAAAAAAAAACGTTGTTTTTCCATTTTTCGTTACGTCGGGACGAAATTATCGTCAGGGAAAATGCAAAATCAATATAAAAATGTGAAATAATATTAAAAGTGAATTCCCGAAATATGTCACAAATTAAAATGAAAATTTTCAAATTTCTTTTAACTTTTGACCTAAATTTTCTAGGACTTGCCACTTCACGCCCCCTGCCGGACATCCTTCGTGGATGGCCCTTAAGCCTGCAGCCGATTGGGGATAAGCTGGCAGCCGGGTATAGTATTTAGATTATATAACGAAGAAATTCCTGAAAGTTGTGCAATTTTGTTGTAGTTATTGAAGGAGAAAGTCGTCGAGGTCAGCAATCCTGATTTCACAGGTAAGGCATTTTTTATTCGTGTTTTATACTTAAAAGTTTAGATGATAATTTGACAGGTTTTATCAGCTTTAATTTAGTTGGCAGAATGCATTTGAATAAGCAAATTCTCACAACTTATGCAATGGCGAGCAAATCATATACAAAGTGACATTCCTGAAACATTCCATTGAAGCCATTTCCCAAATTTCGATATTTAAAATTTATAACTTGAAGAAATTAAAAGATAGTGCAAATTTCAGCAAATCTCAATTAAATAGCGTAACATTCTGTAAACATTCCATTGAAGCCATTTCCCAAATTTCGATATTTTAAAATTTATATTTTAAAACTGCGAGATTTTATAAGGACATTTTTGTATTTTTCCAAAAAAAAAAGGTAAGGGTATACTCTTTTTTTTCAAAAATCGGTCCCAATTCGATGACTTTTCAAATCGGGTTTTTTTCTCGCGGAATTTGACATTACGATTGGGAAAAGCAAAAGATCACCTATTTTAAGTTACAAAAACTAGAGCTATAAACAAAAAAGGGGTTAACTGAAGCAGACATAAACAATGGATGACCCTCATTTAGCAGCGCTGTATCTTTATTATGGTGAAAGTTTATGCGGGAATTTCAAATTTTTTATATTCCGTGACGTCCTCTTTCTTATTGTGTAATATAATACACCAACTCCCTCGAAAAGCGGAAAAACAACGGTTGCGTCAAGATTACAATCCAAGCTATCATTCGCATCCATCGTTTGGATAAATGATCGAAAAATGAACGAAAAATAACGAAAATAACCGAAATAAATTACGAAAAATAACGATCGATCCTTGCAATTGGTTAATAGCAGACGAAACCCAGGGCTGCAAGTCAACCTTTCACTCTTTTCCCTATTCGTAATTTTACTGTGTAAAAATAGGGATGGTGCAAATATTCCGCGTGCCAGTCGTGACGTGTGCCACACGTGATGGGTGCTAGTAATTCCTGTTGCCGGGAGACCTGGTGC
>JAQGBW010002269.1:0-20556 GCA_034698625.1 Julus scanicus
CATTTGTTCCTAATCTGCAGTTTAAACACCTTTAGGCCTCAGTTTATAATTTAAGCCATGATGGATATCCCCACCGAAAGTGATTTTTAAAAATCAAACCAACACACATCGTTAGGTTTGATCTACCATCATAGTAGGTCAATTCAACTGGACGACTTCAAAGAATGGAATACGAAAATAGGCTGAATATAGCATACACTAGAGTAGATAGACCAGATAAAACGAATAAAACTCCACAATCCATGTTATTTGACAGATGTCAAATGTGCATCCTATTTCTTCTTCTATTGCCACCTTGTTTTTATATCTCCCAGAAGCTTCATTATATGATGACATAAATTGACATGCGTAGGTGTGTTTAACAGTAGAGTGAAAATGTCTATTTCTGTCAAGGGGGCAAAGTGGGAAGAAGCCTGCATTTCATACTTGCATAAGCAAACCTACAGCATTTTTGCACTTACAGTAATTTAGGTTGTGTTTTGTACCGTAATTCCGGTTATTCATTATTGGTTCATTTCAGAAACCAATTATTATTCCAAGTCATATCAAGTCTTCATCATTTCAAGTTGGTGGTGTGCTCAGGAATACGAAAAAGTTTAATGAACATTTTCTACATAGATCTATTAAAGAACTTTAAAATTGATAGATTTGGCAATCCATGTCAACTGTAATCAAATTTTGATAACGATAAACAGCTAACAACTGAGACTTTGTAGAGGAAATGGACATAGAATCCAAATTTTTTTTATAAAATTTTCCAATATTAAGAGAAGTCCAGGAATTTATTGCACATGCATTTTAAACAAGTAGGCATTACAAACATAGTTACAGTATTTTTTTCTATATTCTAAGATAATTTTTAAAATTTCCATTTGGAAGGATTTGGTTTAACAATGTGGGAATCATAAAATGCAAACAAATTGCCTCTGGATTTCGTGAAAAATAATGTATGTTGATTCGAATGATTTGTATGTCTGTGGGATTTTGATATGCAAGCATGAGAAATCCAGTATTTTGGCAAACGACATGCAAGTATAAACGCACACGACTCTAGTATACGCTTCAATTTATGGCATTTTTATGGCAAAATGCTGGTATTCATATTTTTAAGACCGAATAAGACTTTAAGAAAAGCTGACTCGATGTTTTACAGAATACCGTGATATACGACTGAAATTTGCATACGTTTAGATATGAATACAACATTACGGACGTTTAAATACACGTAGACCTATGTAAATTGCATTTATCTGTACTAAAATTTTCGAATTTTCCATATATAAAGAGCAACGAGCACAATTTTCCCCTCAAACTATGAACAGAGACAACAAACATTTTTCTGAAATTCTCGAGTTCATAAATTATTTTCTGAAATAATTTTGGCAAAACTAACAACTATATATACTTTCAACGAGTATGTAGACGAGTGTAACATATGACAATGTATGCAAGACAAAAAATTTCTCTGGTAATACAAAAATATACTTCAGCTCCGATCCGTCCAACTAATAAATTCCTCCTCCTCGTTGAGCTAGGAATATATTACTATTTAGTTTTTAGAAATTTGAATGATTATAATTTACAGATCTCGCTAATTAGTTTCGTGGAATCTATTTACCAAATGCAGGTTGTATCCAACTCGGAAATTGCGCTTTAACGTTAATCTGTATACGTTGTATTTGCTTTGGAAGTGACATAAAGACTATTAACTTTAGGCACTTATGGCCCAGCCATTTCAACAAAGATGTAAAGCAATGGAGGAACGTAATCGGTTTTTTTTTTGCTGGATACTATGGTCGAGCAGTCTTGTGTATATAGTCCGAGTTTGCTATATTACACGTGCAGAATAGGTATATTATATACACAAGTGCGATGCAGAAGAAATGGCTCTACTTTTCTATTCAGAATGACTGTAGTTAAGACACCTTTGGGAAGTCTTCCAGCTTGCTTTTGCTCGTTTATAGTTTCGGTTTTGATTTTTAGTGTGCTCAGCTGGTCCCTGCGTTCAAATAAACGTGAGTGCCTATTACATTGAGTATATCTGTTAAATTTTCATGGGGATTGCCCCTTGTCTATATCTTCTCAAACTCTGATGACCCTCTCAAGTCGATTTGCCGTGTATTTACAGTGAAATTTAATAGGCTTACTTTATTCGTCTTCCCTAAACAATTGTCTGCGCATGAAATCTTGAAAACGTTTATTTGAATTAAGAATAGCTAAGAAATGTATTCTAAAATAGAGCGACGCCAACAACACAAAATAAAATTGTTTCCAAAAGCTGTAATAATATTTACTGTTATATAACAAAAGAAAAAAGATGTGCATTTTCTTAGCCGTATACTGTAAGACAAAATCTGAATTATGGATGTCTTGGTATTACTTTTTCTAGATACGAGTATTCCAAATAGGGCGAATGGCGTATGCCACTTTGATAATGTTGGAAATTATCCGAAAATCCACAAATTCTATATAAATTTATAAATACCATCAGATATTAATCATAAGAATTCTATTCACATAAATTGAAATATTAAGAGAAAAATTCGAGGAAAAACAATTTTTTGGAGAATATAAACGAACTGTCTGGAACTTGTTTAATACATAAAAATGTCAGATTTAAAGGTATTTTGATATCAAATGAAATGTTTGTGCGTAAGCCACAACTTCCATATCAGACAGGATGCGCATTTCATGAATATATATAGCTTACTCCTCCTCAACACAATGAAGTCTTCAGAAGGAAATATTTGTTATCAGAAATTTTTCACACATTCTTGAACAGCTCTTGTCATGTTGATGCTCCCATGCACACATTTGCCATCTGACAGTGTCTCGCTTATTTAATATGATAATCCGTACTTCGTGGAATTGGAAATTCAAAAGATCTTACTAGAGCATAACATGAACCTTACATACAAATCAGGTGGGGTTAATGTCACCGTAGCACGAAAAATATGCAAATTTTGTGTTCACGTTCACCAAATAAAGTGCATTTATGTTTTAGTTTTTACTAAAATATCTCGCACAAAACCACGCATCTCCGCTTGTGAATAATGAAACAGGTGGTTTACCTTCTACTATATAGTATCTTTCAATATTTATATAGCAAATTGTGAATAACTTTGCAAATATGCATTAAATTAACGAGACGAGGGTGACTGTCATTATATGGACAAGAATGGCACTGAATTATAGTTTTGCGTAAACGATACCAAAAATAAACGCACCGTGAATGAAAGCACATTGTCTAATGTCGAATGACGTAAACGAATATCGAATATTTCGGTAAATAACAATTACCTGATGAAGCTTATCCATAAATGAAATGATATAAATATTTATAAGGAAAGCCGTTTTGGACTTACTAAAGTTTCACAACATCATAAGTTCGTAATGCAATGCAATAATAAAATATATTCAAATTATATAATTAGGAAATAATTTTCTGACAATACAATCTTGCCATGTCAAATACATAGTTGTAAATGTTATTAAGCATTAATTTAACAAGGATAAATTATTAATGCAAAGTTCAAACGATCTCAAACTACAGGACTCGAGATAAAAAATAATCGCTTTAAAATATTTAATTATTTTGTAAAATATAATAAAATTCGAAAAACGTATCAAATTTTTAATTCAATCCCCTTGAATGTACAAAAACTTTCTTACATAAATCAGATTTTCGGGCAAAATATATTTTTATATCTCTGTAATATTGCACGTATAAGATTATACTGAGCATCGACACACTTTCTATATGTATCTGAATCCAATTTAAGATAGAAAAAAGCCATAAAAATGCAGCGATGATACAATTATATTTCGAGTGTTTTGAGTATCTGATAGTGTATATTGAAATGCAATTTCCTTACAATGAAGAATACTCCAACTAAAAGACTTAAAAGCGTCGCACTTAAGCCGAAAAAAAGGCCTTTCACGTAACCCCTTCAACAGTGACATAGGAATCACTTAGTATTCCCATCATTCAATGACAAGAACAGCACTTGAGTGTTCAAATCTATCCATAAAAGCAGTGGGTAAAACATTTGGGCGAATACGGCTAAATAATGGCAACTTCTCATGAACCATAAAGAGGAATGGGGAACCGCAAGATGTATAAGAAAGAAATCCTATAAGATGGATATATTGTAGGTTTATTTCAACGGGAACAGATTGCTTACGCATCACCATATTATATCGTTTTTATGCATTGCCTCTAACATCGTTCAATTCCATTGATAGATGCATTTTTGAAATATAAAAGAAGTTAGACCACATGCAAGCCAAAAGTAGGAAAACATGTGTTGTCATGCAACGTTGTATGCGCCACCACCACGCGTAGCAACTGAACAACAAATAACAAAATGCGTATTGAATGAATAAGTTAATCGCTGTTTTACCTCCTTTCTGCCATGTCCAAGGCCAAGAAAACGAGTTTCTCATCCTCGAGTGGAAACTGTGTCCACGCTTCCCAAACCTTTGCATCCTCATGGACCTCTGGCCAAACATGAACTGCATGCCACCACCGTGTGTTGTGCTCCGCTATACACAACTGAGCTCTGTTAGAATCCAGCCTTTTTGCCAAGCACCCAGTAGCAACTACCCGATCGATTACTCTCCACTATTTCACAATAATAGCACACACACACACACACATTCACATCATATGGAGGTGATCCAAAAGTCTCTACATGCAACCGAGCTTGGCAGCTGCTGTTGGTGGAGGACAATACGAAGAAAGGCTGCCAAGATAATTAATGAAAAAATGCACATATTTCACCACATTTTAAGGGAGATCGGCAATGTGGCCTGGCTGATTATGGTTTGGATGTGATCGTTTTATACATTTATTTAGCAGTGAGCGCAACTTCTCTGAATAATTTTTAAAGAAATTGATGCTTTAATATGCAATGCTCACAATATCAGAATCAAACAATTTGCATGATTTATTTGCGAATACGGAATAGCACACGTAGATAGCTTGCACAATCAGTGATATTTATTTACTTTAATATGCGAATCACGCCTACTTGAACCAAACAAAAATATACATATGCATTTACAGTGCTTCATTTCAATTAGGGGTATATTTGTAAAAGTCTTTTCACTTACAAATATATCTGTCGCTACTTATCAATTTGTTATTATAAAAAAGCTATTAAATTTAGTATGAAAAACTGCATAAGTCTTGGGTTTGTCCTTGTTTTCATTTCAAATAGCTCTAGGAATCTCTTTAAAAGAATATGACTAAGCTCTTTACTTTGACTAAAATATATTACACCAATCAATTTTCCTTTTTAATGTGACTATGAAATGTGACATTCAATTAAGAAGTTGATGCAAAATGCGATGCAGTAATAGCTAGTGATCGTATAGCTATACTTATAAGTCAATTTTTAAAACTGCCATTAGCTCCATAAAATATATTATTATGCTTCTTAAATCGGGTACATGGTGTTGTACACATGTTCAATATGAGCATCATTACATAGTATAACATGCTCAGTTGATATTAATCATAAGTTTATTTCGCCAATTAACAAGTGTGCTAATTTCTGCAGGATGGAAACACGTTACACAAACATGAAGAAAATGTGCTTCACGTTTGGCTAAGCTCTAAATAAGCATTAAAAACACATTTTGATTTCATGTATTTTCCGTTCTTGTATTATATAATGACGAGTTAAAGCTGCCAGTGCATGGTGATGCCATGGTTGACAAGACACTCGCTTGCATCACCGATTAATGTCAAAGAAAGTAATTTAGATGAAATATGGACCAAATGTAACTAAACTGAATGCTTTTTCGGGTGAAATATTGAAAGGCAGGCTGTTATTGTTGCAATTTGCGTGTTATGCATATATGCACACGCAGGATCGTGTGTGCCCGTAAGTATCCTAATCCTAGTGTACCAAAACAATTGAAATTACTCAGCTTATACCTACTTTTCTAGATTTGTAAAGTCTTAGTTGAGCAAAAAACCTTACCAATTTCTCAGCTATGGCAAGCATAATGTGGCTTTGCAAAGAAGATCCGTTCTATTTCATCATGTTATACATGTGTATTCAACTGAACGTATGATCGCATTATAAATCTACATGCAAGCAGCTGTTAAACTATTCAAGTACTTCTAACGAAATAAAGCGTTCGTATAAAATAATGAGATTGAAATTTGAACGTTATATTCTTGCCAATCACGATATAAGAGTAATAAATAGCACATAAAAATCCAAAATGACAGACTGGGTGCCACGAGCAATTAATTAATGCATTCTTACAACTCTTTGATTAAATTGCGAGTTAATTCTCAAATTCTGCTAATACAATTATCCCAAATACATATTTTTCGGAAATTCGGATCTGACTCTTAAAGGGAAAGTTCAAAATGATAAATACCATTAAGCCCAAGGTTTCAGAGCAGCAACGGTCAGTCCTATTTACACATGAAAATGACACTCTTGAATAAAAGATTCGGTGTTCACGCTGGTAGGGCAATGATTACATTAGAATACAGAAAATTTTTTTGGTATCTGGAAGCATATCTGTTTTGTTTTCTACACTGCATGAAGTTGTTATTTTTCGTTACTGATATCCTTCTGCCTACATTGCGATTAATATGACTTTAGGCTAGCTATGGCTTAGATGAGAATGATTCATAATAACGAGAATATGATGGGGAATGTAAGATGATGAAAAATACAGTGGAGAATAACCCAAGGGAAAATATTCCTCTGGAAAAGCATTTCAGATTATATGAAATGACTTTGGGTAAGGGCCTCCAAGTGAAACGTAAGGATACAAGTGCGATTGCAGTTTCACCATAACATAGCCCAATGTTCATTTCTATACCAGTCTAATTGATATTGTAAAATTCCGTTCAGTAAATATGATAAATAGTGCTATAATAGTACATAGAAGAGCACCGTGTCAATATATCTGTATATTTTTACTTATGGCATGAGTTCTCTATTTACCACAATGGCATTATCAGTCCCATAAATTTCATTTTAATTTAAGTTTTTCAGATATGATCCCATCTCTGTGTCGTCAGTTCGTTTGAATAATAAATAATGTGGGTATATGTATATATATATATATATTTATCCTGAATTATTATTTCATTGTTGTTGCTGCTGCTGCTGCTTATATCATGTAAATAAGTGTACATAGCAAGCATTTCATTTTCGAAAAGCTCCTAGGTGAATGCCAATATCACAACAATGGATTATTTTTAAGCCCAAACCAATATATGAAAGTGTAATGGAATTCCCATACATCTTTGATATAGATTTTTATATGTAATAGGATCAAATTGTGCAGAATTCAGTACGAAAATTCAATAAATATATACTCGCACATTGCAGTATATTCAATATTGCTTTCCACTATTCAATCAGTTGGTAGGTTTCCTTCTCTTTAATACAATTTTTTTGTCATTTTCTTGCTAGCAATACAATTTTCTAGAAATTCGTTTGAAAATAAAACTGCGCACTGGGCATCAGTGCGAGTCTATTGAATCATAAGTTAAAACCTCAAAATATATATATAATAGAAGAGTTTGTTGAAAATTGTTGACTTCACATTTTTTAAACAAATGTACGTGTATAAATTGTTGGCGATCTTGCAGCACAATCCTTCAAGTGATATATTTTTACTCGTGACGTACACTTGCACATGGCTTGTTACATTCAGTTTTTGCCAAAGCCATGTTTAATTACTGCTGCTGATTATTAATTACATTTTTTCTTGCAATGAAATTAATTTTACCGCAAAAAAGTAATGCCAATTAAGAATACTGATGTGTGGAGGCATTTTTTCATTTTCATTTGAAATAATCCTCCAAACTTTGACGACACATAAGATACAGTGAATCCACGTGATGTAAAATGATCCTTGATTAAATTAAGGACATCTCTTGAAACAAGGGGTGTGAAATAGATTTGAGTCTTTTAATAAGCGGGAAAAGAGATATCGCATGTGGTTCCATAAGGATAAAGATATACAAGTACATTTACAGTATATTTAAAACGATGTATAAAAAGACGAGTGCAGAATTTTTCATGTAGATCTACATACATAGTCAATTAAATTTTCATATCAACATAAAGCCCTTGGGAATCATGGGCACGAACACTGAGCATAAGGTTCAGCGTTTCTTTCATTGGCAATTACCGCACGATGAACACGTGTAAAACAGAAATGTTATGTTCCCTTCAAATATTAATTACTCCCTCCTCATGGAATATTAAAATTGTGAAAAAATACGTTGGGCAACAGATAAGATGTTTTAATTAGCAATAGTAATAAATGCAAGTTTTCTACACGGAGTCGTTAATGTTCATATTTAATGATAATTAAAATGTCCTTCTGATACTCAATTAAAAATGGCCAATAAATCAATAATTCCTTCAAGAGAAACTCTAAAGACGAGTTAAAGTACGAGTTATGTGTACAAACTTTTTCCGCATATTTGCTTATCTAACTAACACGAGTGAAAAATCTTACGTCGATATTCTGCTTGAGGTGCACTCACTACTGAACGCTATATATAGACCATCCCTCAGTACACGCAAGAAAGCAGTGATTGCTTACCTACAGGCTGAATTGGCATATACAGTAGTGTTCGTGTAGTTTAGGATATATACATTTTTTTACTTATGCAGCATTTAGTAAAAAAAACCTTAAATGTAGAAAAGTTTTTAGCCTTTCTAGGCTGGCGACAATTATATCTGTCTGCACAATTCTACGAAAAACAAAGTCCAAAATACCAGTATGTTGTGTTAACAAATAGCATGCCCTTTCCCTCGTGGCCAAAAGAAAACAGAAAAAAAGCTTCGTTAATTAAACCAGATTTTAGCGCCTTCTGTTAATTAATTCGTCCCTAGGGTTTTCAATTTTCACATAAACCAAAGAACGTTCTGAACGTAATCATCTCACTGTGTGTAGCTACAGGCTTTTTTAACCAGAATGCACTCGCCAAATTGGATGCATTTTCAAGCAAATGAGCATGTACATGCAGTTTTGCAAATGGGCCTTTGAGGATAGTTTCACGTATAATAGTCCTGCAGGAATTTTTCAATTTAGAGAAGACAAATGATGTCCCGCCATACATAGGCACATTGCCTATAACGAAATGAAATTGGATTCAGATGAACTGAAAGTACGAACGTTTATTTGCTACAATGAAACTTATACATACACTAAAGCATAGGTATACTAGAAAATAATGACAAAGCCTGTCAAAAACTGCATGGTGTTTTCTAACGTTTAGCGCCATCTGTGGGCATATGTGCCAAAAGAATCCATGTTGTAGCATATGGGTTTTCATTTAAATCTATGTTAAATATATATTTCATTTAAATCTATATTAAAGATGTAATTGTAATTTTACCTTCTGAATTTAAAATTTCAAGTCACCCACATATTTAGACACATAACAATCAGATATACAAAATATTTGGTGGGTTTTTTATGTAATACTCGCCAATTTTCGCATAGTATGTTAAAAAATAATCTGTAGATATACAGAAAATACTAGTAGATGTCGATTAAGATTTTATATTAAGGAATATTTACATTCTTAATGATAAATTAAATATTTTGTTGAGCTAGTTAGGTTAAATTTTTCAATAGTGACCAGTGGTTAAGCAGACATTTTCCAATTGGAATTCACAGTCGTATGTAATATTGGCGTTTAAGTTATATGTGGAATTGGTGGAGGGAAAAAAGTGCCTGATCACTTTCCATAATTCACCCCTGGAGATGTGATCATGCAAAAGACTGTCTGCTAATGAAGCTCGAGAAGCCTTTTGGAAACTGCCCAACTTCACAGATAAGGTTGCCCAATACTAAAAGTTCAACAGTATATCGGAGACGTATCTAGAGCAGGTTCAACGAGATGGCCTCATTTGGTTATTTGTTGCTAAGAAATGCTAAAACTGGCGGATAAATAAGCCTAGAAATGGCTTACAATCTTCTCACATTTCATGCAGTGTGCAATGTTGCATAAAAAAAAAATAACGAAATGCTCTTGTAAATTGGATGCGACGCACTGTTGAATTGCACAGCTTGTATTCAATACGTTTCTATAAAAATATCCTTGTTAGCTTTTCAATAGACCTCTTCAGTTGTTCCCCAGCTGTATTTGAAGAATGTAATACTCAGAAGTACGTTGTTAGTGATTAATTATTGGGAATGTCGAAGTAAAACCGCATATCGAGCGAAGAAACGTCATTATTACACGGGATAATTGAAAAGGTATCAAATTGTCCAACCGTGCATTTTTTTCTCTTCTTTTTACACAATACTGAATAATAGTTCGAGGAACATGAAAATGATTGCATTGTGTGGCTTTTTTGTACATCATAGGCTTAAACCTTTATTCTCAGTAAGATCCAATCACGGCGTGTATAGTCTGATGGCGATACTATTAATATTTTTGCCTTATAAAGATAAGACAAAAAAAGTTGAAGAAAATAGAAATTGAGGGCACCAACTGCATTATAGAATATAAATTGAAAAAAAAGGGAAGAGAGTGCGGCATGCATCAAACGATGATCAGAAAATATAGTACTGCATCATAGTGATTTGATTTTTAGCATCATCGAATAAATAATATACATAGATTGCGAATCATAACTTGTACCTGTGTGGCCTTTTAAAGGCATGCATGTTCTAAAGATTGGTGCATATCATAGCAACCAGCATCCGCTATTGTTACTATTGCAGTTGTTGCTATTTTTAGCAAGAATAATTAATCATGTTTCATGTATTACAATAAATCGTAATTAACAATAGTTCGTCAAGCGTCACATCTTAAGAAATCGCAATTTTCCGTGATTATAGTATAAAAAAGTTTATCCAACAAAAAAATTAGTAAATAAATGGAACAATAAATATAGCTTGTTAAACCAATTTTGATCAATTTTGATCAACCAGTCAGCATTCTCAAATTCATTATCTATATTTATAGTTGCCTTAGATTAACTTAGCTTAACAATAGAGCTTGGGTCACTTCGTATTATATTTTTATTTTCGAGTAAACACCATATTCTCCATGGGAATAACTTAGCGATACTTTCTTTATTTACTTATTATCATTTATAAATTTCAACATCACAGGAATGCCAAAACGCCAATAAAAAATGTTGGCATCCAAAATACAAAAAATCAAGTATCTTTAGGTCAATCGATATTTACTGAAATAAAACACATTGCTTATCATCTATCGACCGATGATGCCTTTGATACTTCATGAGATTGAGTTTAGCTTGATCAGTAATCACTTTTGAACGATAGCATGTGGCATATCTTGTTGTACTGTTAGCTTATTGTAGTATTGAAAATGATGCGCCCAAATGGGTATAATTGAGTGCATATAGACTACAGATTGATTATACCTGCATGAATAGTGTATGTTATATTTGAAACATGCAATGTAAAAATCTTGCGGCAATAGAAAGTTAATAAGATCTGAAATTGAACAGAAGTGACATGATAAAATAAAGTATAACGTTCCTCGCAAATGTACTTTTTGAACGTGACGGGCTTATAACGAGAAACCGATCATGAAATATCGAAATGAAATATTCCACTTTGATTTCGTTAGGTTGATTTTTTTTTATGAAATTAAGTTTTAATTTGGCTTCTTAATTAAACTTTCCTTTATAAATTTAGCCATAACATGTCATTTCCGAATGATACGAACCCACTCAACAAGAGATTTGTCTTATCAAAGACGATATCAACCCTATAATTGCCAGAAAAAGTAATCTTCATAAAGCAAAGAACTGAAATTGCGTTATTCCTAATATGGGAATGTCGATGGTATGAGAAAAAAAATCATACGCTTGAGATGCTCCTATAGGGCTTCGTTTAGCATAGTGTTTCTTAAATGATTGCCGATTTAGAAGGTAACCCATCGCAGTCATGAATTTCTGATTGCTGGCAGTAGTAGTAATCAAGAGCATACTTTAATAATGCTGCTGCTGCTGCTGCACTGTAATCTGGATATCCTAGTCTACCTTCTAGTTATTCAAATTATAAACACGTAGGTTTTAAAAATGCAAAAAAGCAAAATCATCGCCATTCTGATTGGCACTTACAGGAAATGCATTCATCCGATGTAATTAAGAAAACGCTGTTTACGGCTTAAGTTCCGTCTATATTAACGCACTTTTTGTACGTATTATGCAGTCACAAGCTCATTAAACTTGCCTTCTGAGACGTTTTTTGCCATCTCGCGAGACCATCTAAGGTAACAAAGCCCACAACGTACTTACTTTTCCACGAAGAATCTACGATATACCTTATATTTTATAGCCCACTAAAAGAGCCGTATACAGACGGTGTGTTCCCCTTTTAATTTACTCGGGTTTTTTCAAAATTAATACACACATCTCGGATACGCACCAATTTCAACGATGAATGCAGTTGCACTACATCATAAAACATTCCAGAGAAAATTTCTCTCGAAATTCAGTTTTCGCAGTCACTAATTATTTGCTACTTAAGAAGAGAGGGTATTGTTTTGATAGCTTGTTTCACGGTAAACTGCAAGAATGTTCTTTATATACTGGAGTCAGTCCATGGTCTTTTGTTTTGCCCTCATTTCTCTTGTGCCACTCTCTAAAGTTTCTTAGAAGTCGTATTTTTTTAACGATTGGCTTAAAGCCATTGTATATATTGCATAGTGTAATAACGTGTAGATTAATAGACGTTTTAATTATTAAACTGCTGTGTTATCATGACTTAAAATGCACGCAAGTCATTCGTTTATTTCGATATTAAAACGGATTTTATAATGATTTCATAATGCCTTTGGTAGGAATGTTGCACGCAGTACAATTCTAATATAAAATGCATAGTGTAAAAATAAAGTGTCATCAACATCTTCAAAATAACTGCATTTCCCACCATCCATTAATATCTTCATAAAAATATATTAATGAAAAGCTAGTCTGACTTTCAAATTATTAAATTCTTTAAATTGTATAGGTAAATCAATATAAATATTAAAGTAAAACACGTAAGACATCGATACGCTTACGTGATCCTAACTCATTAAATCAGTGTTTGATTATCAACGTTTCAGGCGCCTTTTTTTTTCAAAGCAAGCCCTATATAAATTTGAAATGGTGCAGTTTTATTTCCTCATTCATTGCAGCATTTAGATTCATGAATAGTATACCTTTATCCAGTCTTTAAACCGAATGAGTGCGTGAAAGACAAATCAACTATTATCAACTAGCAGTTAAACGATAATACAATGACCCAACCCAAAGGAAATTATGATTTATGATCTTGAACGGGGATGAAATTGTTGTATAGGAAAACGAATAGACCGGTGCTACCATTAAAAAAGAAATGCAATAATAATATACTGGATATACAATCCACGAAATCCATTTCCGCAAATAGGTGTACAATTTAGGAAATGCATTTAGAATTGCGTGCTGCAAATAAAAGTTCGTTGTTCTTGTGAACCAATAGTATTTCATGTTTTTGTTGTTGTAGCTAGAAATCTACGATGTGCTTCCTGTCCAAACTGATTTAACTTAATCCCCACCATCTTTTTCTTTGCTTTCCAAAAGTCTTAGCATTGTATTTTTGATCTCCTTTTCAAGAAGAAATGTTATTTTTTCATTTCTCGTGGTTAGCTAGATAATAAGCAATCATTCTTCTGCAAGATTCCTTTCAATGTTACGATTAGAACCAAGAGACCGTATAGAATATAAACAATGTGAAAAATAATGGGGAAGTACCGAGCTAAATTAAAATTGTTTGTAGCTTTTAGCTCCTATTATTTGCTCGAATTTTGGGATTTGGAGTGAAACTAAGTACATGTAGTGCCATAACGTGACGTCGTTATATACCGCATGTCCAAGATTCAGTAAATTGAGCTGTAATACTGGTTGTGACGTATACTTGTGCTATGTTTTGGAATAAAATTACCAATTATAATGCACACTAGCATGGAATTTTAGATTCTTGTTATTTTTTGAGCTTCCAACCAGCTAAAGGTCACCAAAAGGCCACTAAAGAATAGAATCAATTGTATAGTCGATGTTTTCATTATTTTACGATAGTATAAGGATCTAAAATTCTGATTGAAATACGAGTGCTAACCGGATTTAAAATTGTGGGTATTTTTATCCCAAATAGAAAATTGAATTGTGCCAACAATATCTCTCTCCCAATACCAAAGAAATTCATACAAAATCGATTACCGATATTGTATATAACCTTTCCCTGAAATACGAGCGACTTATTTCATCGTTGCATAAGTAAAATATTTTTAAGAAATCAATAATTATGTTATTGAAAACGGAGATAATAACAAAAATATTATGAGAAAATTTGTGAGTTTATATTACTAGTAGGAAAATTAAGTTTTGAGTGAATTAAAGCTGTTCAACGTCGCAGCAATTGTTCGAATCTATCTGGCTTACAATAGTTTCTGTCACTTATTTGTTACGTTTAATGTGGAATCTTATCAAACTCGGAAATGTTCGCAAAAATGAATACCGACGTGCAGCGATTTTTTTTTACCATAAATGCAACGGCCTGTCAAAAATATAAGGAGACTGAACAAGAAAACAATGGTTCTTGACATTTATCGTTTTGTAATATAATATGAAGTCAATATAATATTTCTATTGACGTTCGTACATACTGTATAATATAATAATCTTATTATTTCCTCATGAACATGCAGTATATATCCATGGAATAAGTAGTTGCGTAGGCGGTACCCGCTGGACATATGCGGTATGAAAAAGTAAACTATAGCCCAGTGATTTATGATCTACGTCAAGTATAGGTACAATTCATACTCCTTACAGCATAAAAAGTCAACAAATAGTGTAATCCTAACTCAAACAGGTTTATCCCTTTAAGTTCTGAAAATTTAAGGAAATAAGGATATACAGGTAATGAAGATATATAGGGAAATAGCAAGGACTTTTCCATATTGTATATGCAGTGTCATTGTTTTAATTCCTTAAATTGACGTTATCAAAATAAGGTAAATATTTATTTAGTAAATGAAAAAGAGAAATTGTATAATTGCATACAAACAAGGTTTTATCAGAACCTAAGGTAAACGGCATATCGGTATTTTTATTATTTATTAACAAACATAATTCGCAGAATAAATACAGCATCTTTCTGTGATTTTTAAATTTTTAATTATTTAATACTTTGATATTTTGCTTACTTTAAAAAAAAAAATCGACGAATTTTTTGCAAAAATAAATACAGCAAAATCCTTATTGTCAAATGCATGAGTCCAGTATATATGCTTGAATAAATGTGTCAATTAAACTAGTCATTTTACAAAATAACTGACCTAATCAGTCATTTTACAAAACGACTGATTAGGTCAGGTATGTTGTAAAATGACTGGTATTTGCAGTTTTTTTTACAAAATGACTGAAAATTTAGCTTCATTATTTATTTGACTTATTGCCTGGTTAGGTTAGGTTATGTTATTACTAATCGTGTGTCATTATGTGACCAGTCATTTTGTACAATGCCTGTACAATGATTGGTATTTCCAGTCATTTTACAAAATGACTGGTTTAACACATTGACTGTAACATATATACGATATGTGCAATCGTATTATACTTTATTTTGCTATGACCAAAAGAGAGACAACCTTGTAGCAACACATGTTGTCAATTTAACTTGAATCATTATGTCTGCGTGCAGCCTCTGTTATAGCAAAAGTCATTTGGACCTTTTAATTATACCGTATAGCCTATATACTCTATAGGGGTGTATACAGAACATAATTCACTGGGGAGATTTAATGCTGTGACTCCATTAAAAGCACTTTGGTGAAAAATAATGTACCGCAGAACAAGAAAATGTCACTAGTATATATGCATATCATTATTTGCATATTGCTATTATGTTTATCGGTAGCAACGATCTTTATTGGACTTGTCGAGTCCCAAAGATGCTAATAGAACTACCATTAATTGTTTCCATGCTCTCTGTTTTAATGACATTTTAGTTAGGCGACAATGTACTTGCATCATTAAATTAATCCCTGGAAGCCGAGAGATTGTCAGCCATTATGGTGGCAAACAAGGTCGTTTAATGGTTCACAGTTAGTGGTCGTAATCCACAATATATTGAGGTCTTTTTTAATTTATGCATAGCCATCCTTGCTTTACGCACTCTAATATAAGCTTAAATGTCAAGACATTGACATAAAATGGAAAGTAAACTCGTGACGTCATATTGATAAATGTCAACGTACTTTCAAGTACTATATTTCATGCAAGCTAAACACAGTGTATTAGGATTAAAATAATAAGAGTAGTGACTGTGATACTTCAAACTTTCATTTTTAATAAAGAATTCCCATCTAAATATGAATACTAGCCCCAAATCAATTTTAATTAAATTTTATAACATAAAATTAAGAGATCATTAACGCCATCGGCAATGTTGATTAAGATATGTGCTATGTACGCCGAATTTTTTTTATTAGCTTTTAAAATGTTCATAAAAATATTTAATACCCGATTACGAATTGTTTTTTGCTCATAATTCCAGGAATATTCTACCTGAATGGCTTTATCAAGAATTTTATTGTAAGCACCCTGTATGTATAAGTTGTAAAAACGAAAATATTTCAATTTCTTGTAAAAAGGAAGAAATATCTTTTCTTGGATTATCTTTAAACAACTGAATCTATTACAGTACGGCCTATGTAAATATAACGTAAATTCAAATCTATATACTGTCTCTTTCTTTTACACATGCAGAGAAACTTACTAAAAAATATATCTTAAGGCGAATTTCATAAATTGTCATAAGAGATCTGCGCATTCGAATTCTAAATTGTTTTTTTCATGTGAGACCACGACAGAAAAATTGTCATCTTTATTGAAAAGTAGTGTATACCCATTTATAGTGCATGATATGTAAATACATGTACAGTTGAGAAAGTATACATACAAAAATGAAATTACCAAACAATTAAGGCACAGCCATAAACCAAATAGTAACCACGATATTTAATTTAATTTTTAGCTGTAGAATTCTTAAAATAAACATTGGAATATATTAGAAAACATTTGATTGAATAGCTTAGTTATAAATAATAGTTGGATTGAACTTTAACAAATTAAGCGCTTAATTTGTTATGAAATGCGTTTCTAAAAATGTGTTGCAAATGCATTTCTTTTCTATAAGTGAGCAGTCTAGGGTTATTTCTAATTTAAGTTGTCAAAATAATGCCAACATTATTTTATAAAGGTGGTTAATTTAACAAGTTTCAATATATGACATAAAATTACAAAATTACTAAATCCATTATAGATTTCAAATACTCGCAATAAATTATAATTAATAAAGAAATTTAGGTGAATTCGGAGTTGAAGTTTTATCTATCTCGATTTTCTTTTTTGCAATTGTTCAAAATACACAAAAAAATAAATACATCTACTTTATTTGGCAGAGAAACCGACGTATCCCATATACATGAGCGAATGAAGCTATTCAATAAGTTCCCATTTTAGTTAGCTAGTTGCACACTAGATCGCAGCAGCATATGAATGTTTTGATGGCAGAAGGGTTTGTAGGAAAACAACAAACAACCCATGCTTTTTTAAAATCAATACTATTTTTTCAATCATTTTTTTATTTATGAATGTCAAGACATCCGAGTATCGGATATGGAATCTGAAAGAAAAATAAATCGCATGGACCGATCTAATGATGTTAACAAGAACCTTTAATGAGTCATTGCATCAATTCCTAGCATGAAGAGTGGGGTCAACTTTAGCTATTAAACTCTATAAATTTCGATGAAATTCCAACAACAAGGCGTGAAAGTAAATAGAGCTAATGTATCCCTTTATGCAGCATGCAACTTTAATACATTAATCTGCCATAAAAGCGGAATAAAATATTGCGTGTTGCACTATAGGTACGGTCGTAAAAACAGGTAGGCAAAATGCCGTAAAATTTAATAAAGGTTTATACGTCATAAACTTGGCTTGAAGAAGGAAATTCCACACTCGTTTCTTATTGGAGATGTCCTTAATCGATAGTATTGGTACACTTATTAAATTTGTTCCCACTGCATTCTGCATTATACTATGAAGCTCACCATACGAGAAGGATAGAAGAAGAGAAGATGCGCAATAAGATAATAAATACAAAAGCGGGATAAGATAACAAATATTCTGAAGATGAAACTCCCTTCTTTCTGGAAGTCTTAAGAATCTGTACTTACTCTTAACAACGAGCTTGTTTGCTGGTGTAAACTTCTCTATAAAAGGCACACGTATACAGCGCGAATTCACCGAGTAAAAAAAAAGTTATTTTTCCAGATTCAATTTGATCGAATTAGGGATTTGTGTACAGTATCAAATGGCGAAATCTTCCAGAGCTTTGCTTTCTTAAACTGAATTGTACGGTTGGCACAACATAGTTAAAGCGTCCTCCAGCAGCGCCATATACGGTATCCACGTTGTTGTTTTATTTCAAGTCCTGGTGTTGACAGTGAGCATGCTGATACATAACTCAATGTGCGAAGTGCTCTAACGCCTACATTTGCAATATATGAGTTATGGGTATGCTCTGAAATGTTTCCCAAATCGCAGCACACAGCAGCCCTCGATGATCTTTCGAGGTCTCTAAATGGAGCTAAGCATCCAGGTCTTTTCTCTTAAATCTGCAAAAGGTATATCAACAAAGGGAACAAGAAGCACACTGCGGGGGCAAACCATACAATGCTCACGCTGAGCCCAACCACCTGCTGCAGTTCATATTGACTGCCAAAGACACCACACATTTGTGCCATGCAAAAGGCCGATACAGTTTTAACGATTGGTTTACACTCTGGAAATGGCTGTTTCATATCCGCCGCATTGGTTAATACCGAGGATGAGAAACTGCGATCGATAAGAGAGTGGAGAGACAGAGCTTGTTTAAAAGAGCAGAACAAACAAGCGTCCAATCCAAGGGCCCCATATTTTCACTTTCGACGCCATCTTGTGCAACCCTTTTAACTCCAAAAGTAATGTAATTACAATTGCTCTTCTATGCAAACAAGCCTAAACCCAATCCGCACCATGTGTTTTGTTCACTCGATGCTTCAATAATCATTCGGTAGAACTAAATGGCCTAATTATGGTTTGAGCTGCAACTTTCCATTGTTCGGATTACAGTCAATGCTGTAATTGATTTCCGCCATGATCTTTTATTCAGGAAGGAAGCTATAGCTGCAGTTCTTGTTAGTTTAGAACTGCTGTATACAAATGGCAGTTGTTCCTCAGAATGGAAAGGGTTGTGACCCGAGCTTCGTGATGTCACTAACGAGGTTACTATCGAGTAGGGCATGCATTATTTAACGAGAATCTTGTTTACTGTAGACGGTGGAGTGTTTCAGACACCCATAATTTGAAATTCCCAAGAACAGATTTTTATATCGTAACTTGCAGAAGTTTAGTGGAGTTGTCAGTACATACATAACTGATACGAGAACATGTAACGCAATGCATGAATATAAATATACAATATTTAAAGAGGGTTTTTTAAATAAATTGGTATTGGTGGTTTGAACTGATGTACACTTAAGTATCTTGTGTGAAACTTTGTTTATTTAATAATGGAGACTAAAAGCTTCAATTAAGCGGGGGGAAAAATTGTTGACACTTTTGAAAATAATTTGTTACGACTGCTCCCAAAATTGAAAAATAACATGATAAAAAGGATGAAAATGTAATATTAATAAGTAACAAGCAATATCAATATTGCATGTATACATAATAAGTATAACAGACACTGATAACCCAAGTGCATGTCAGGAAATATTTCGCCTTATAATATTTGACGTCATTGTTTAAGCCTATTTTTTCCTTTTGATGTTTTTATAAGGTTCAATTTCGCTCGATAAGCACTTAAATTATATTTATAGAAAATATCATTTTAAAAACACATGAGGAAAATTCCATTACAGTTTCGGTATCGTGGTTCTTTTAAAAGCTTAAATATCATCAGCAAAACTGAAACTATATACTTACCAAATAATGTATTGTTAGGAAATTATACTAGGGTTACATCATTGTATTTTATTCGCAGAGAATCAAACACTGCTTTATATATTTATATAGAAAAAATAAATAGCCATTGTATGTCTATCCGTACATTTTGATTCGTGCCTTATCCATATTTGACATGTACGTAACTTTTTAGAAAATGAATTGTTTAGTTTATACTTCTATGTACTATATGACTACGTGTTGTTTTAACATTATTTAAATATTTTTGCTGGTTTCACCGAACCAGTAATTAAAAGGGCATCTTGTTTTATTTTGATATTAGTAAATGCCGCCTTTATAGACACATAAAATTTGAGTTTACCCTGAATTATGCAAATGAGTGTCAAGTTAAAAACCTGTAATGAAGCAACGGCATTACTGTTTGATGTTCTACATATATGCTAGCATATATATTAACTAATGAAATTAAATGATGCTGTCTTGGTCTATCTGCCAAAATTGCATGCGCCAACAAATTCGGTTTTGT
>JAQGBW010002270.1:0-20553 GCA_034698625.1 Julus scanicus
CCCATGTCCCCCTGCAGGGCCTCCACGGCAGTATATCTATTTGCTCCAAGTGCCACTCGCGCATTTTCGTTTTGCATGCACTCCAGCTCCGCCATGATTTGATATTCCAGACACAAAACGTCACTACCATATGTCACTGCCGGCACCCTCACACACTTCCAAACTCCTCGGATAATTTCGTATTTTGAGTACGATTGAAAGGCTAGCATGCGTAACAAACGCATTTCGGTCATTTGCGTTTTCGATCACTAGATGGCGCTGCTGTGCGGTCAGTACAAGCCAATCAGTATAGAGGTCTAACTTAATGAGGACTTTACAGTGTGTAGGGTTTTGACTTGACTTAATGGAAACTTACACTTAGCTAAAACTTGACTTAACGAAAACTTGACAGTGTGAAGGAGCCTTTAGCATGCAGTCCCAATTTAATTTTATCCTAAAGACATCATTTTTTAGTTCGAAAGACACCAGTTTTTAGTGAAAAATGACGTCTTTTTTAGACATTTTTTGTCCCAAGGATGTCATTTTGGATTGACATTTTCATGTCATTTCTTATTTAAACATGACGTGTTTTTGACCAACAAAAATGATGTCTAAATGACGAACTTTGCTACCTAAGGATCTTTACATGTCAACCAATTATTTACTCGTTATTGACATAACGTTTTATTTAAAGTAATAAGTAATGTGTTACGTAAAAACATGTCAGCCTCATAATTTGGTGTATGCATGTATGTCTTATCGTATGTTAAAACTAGTACATGCAGGCATCTGAAGGCAAGAATAATGTGGAAACGTTATGCCAATTATGAATAAATAAGTCTGGTTGACATCAGTGACATGTAACAATCATTTTAGATTATTCATTTAAATTAAATTTAATTCTAGCATAATATATATCAATTAATAGATAACAAGACTTGTACATTTTCAACCCATAATTTCTTTAACGTGTTCGGATCTACAAGTCTTGCTCTATACAGGGTGAGGCATTTAACTTGAGAAATGTAAATGTCGGTAAAACAAAGCATTTGACAAAGAAATGTCTTAGACAAAAGTTGGCTGCCATCAGGAAGAAATTATATTGACACTATTTACGACAACCTTAAAAGTCATTGTCAAGGCCCTGTCAAGGTCAAGGTAATTTTTTCCAATGAGAACCCCCCAATTTTAATGCAGATTCCTAATGTACATGTAAAAATAAGTCACATTTGGTTGAAACAGTTTTTGATTTGATGAATAATTACATGGTTATTTTGCATACTTGAAATAATTTATGTAATACACGATTACTTATTATGTGATGATGCAGCAAATTGTTTTATGTAATATCATCATGCAGCATGATTGTAGCACTGTTTGTGCCTAACTTTAACATGTCATATGCACAAGTTTCATTACTCATTGAATTACAAACAATATGATAACCAAAATGTGTAATGCCATAAGGTAAATAAATTACATGTTTATTGAACACACTTGTATAAATGTATCTGACACCATTTCGTATGTCCAATGTTTACATTAAATGCTCAAAACAATGCACAGTTCAATTCGTCGCAGAAAGGAGGCATGGACATTTAATAAAGCTTGTCGATCAATAGATCTACATGCATTCCTGAATGCATAATTATTTCAAATATATAAAATAACCGTGTGATTATTCATCAAATCAAAAACTGTTTCAAACAAATGTGACTTATTTTTACATTTACATTAGGAATCTGCATTAAAATTCGGGGGTTCTGATTGGAAAAAATGACCTTGACCTTGACAGGGCCTTGACAATGACTTTCAAGGTTGTCGTGAATAGTGTCAATATAATTTCATCCTGACGGCAGACAACTTTTGTCTAAGACATTTCTTTGTCAAATGTTTGTTTTACCGCCATTTACATTTCTCAAGTTAAATGCCTCACCCTGCAAATTGATTTTTAAACAACCACTTGAGGAATGCAAAATCTCATTATGATATATTATAATTTCAATATAATGTAATTTGAACCAATGTTTTACCTAAACTTTTCTAAAGATGCGTTTCCACATAATAGAAACTCTCGAGATGCTCTCGATAGTAGTTCTCAATGTAGAACATGCAAAAATGCTCATGCTACTGCTCGAGAGCTGTCTTTCATGAATGCAATCACCAGTCGACACGTAAGTCCTGCCCACTTTTAATAGCAGCTCGCAAAAATACGAACCATTTTCGAGTTTTGAGAGCAGCATTTAAGAGCAAAGCATTGAGATTCTTACATTTAAGGCTTTTTAATGTTTAGAGCTTACATTTTGAAATTATGTGAAATATGATATGTGGCAAGTCACTGGTGAGAGTTAATCTCACATGTAAACACACCTTTAAGGTGGTGTAGAACCCTATCCCTTTCAATAAGTCAAATTTGCAACGAACCTCAGAGTCAAGACGAACAAAAGTTTAAATAAAACTAAAACTCTATTAAATTCTTTTAAATGTAAACATGGTCTTGTTAGCTTTATTTATCTGTTTAAATTGTTGGTTTTTTAAAAATAAACAATTTCTAAATTTAAAAGTCCTAGCTTTAAAAGTTGCCAAGAACATGCGCCACCTGTTGGCATTCTGTGCAAACTAACAAACATTTCTCAACTTCTCAAGGTGGGATCTCCAGGCGCGCGTTTTTATAGTATTATCTCGTCCAAAGTTCATTAAATATCGTGAAATAGGACGGTAATAACGACGGATTAATCAACGATTTAACAGCGACCTCAAATTGAAGCTTAATAACGTAGTTGTTTGGGGAATTTATGTTATAAACGTGACCCTGCGGAGAGCACGTGGTGGCAAGGGACAAAGGACAAGGACGCTCGCACGATCGAAGCTAAGTTCATATTTCGATTTAATAGTATTTTTTTTAATTGACAGAGCATACCAGGTGACATTAGCGTCATTATTAAGCGTTAAAAAGAGAGAGACGGTCAGAGAAAGGTGAAAGGTCAGGGATCTCCAGGCGCGCGTTTTTATAGTATAATCTCGTCCAAAGTTCATTAAACATCGTGAAATAGGACGGTAATAACGACGGATTATTCAACGATTTAACGGCGACCTCAAATTGAAGCTGATTAACGCAGTTGTTTGGGGAATTTACGTTATAAACGTGACCATGCGGAGAGCACGTGGCGACAAGGGACAAAGGACAAGGTTGCTCGCACGATCGAAGCCAAGTTCATATTTAGACTTACTAGTACCTTTTTTAATTGATAGAACATACCAGGCTGGGGATAAAACTTTCTGGGTATAAAACTAATTAGTCGATTTAGGTATCTTCGAATTACAGTGACCACGTGGAGTGCACGTGGTGAAGTTAAGTCAATAGTGCATATAACATCACTTGTATATTAATTGATTTTAGGCTGTGGAATATATATCCTTGGTATATTACTTACCGGTCAATTGGGGAAGTAAGTAATAACGCAATTAATAACGTAATCACGTAATTAGCATCGATGGAGGACGAAATAACAGAAATTTGCAACAAGTGCAAAGAAGAAGGAGCTGCGGAATCGACATGGATCGAGTGTGATGGATGCAAGCAATCGTATCACCAGAGGTGTGCTGGTGTCACCGTGCCCGGAAAGAAGAGGGGTGGAAAAAAGGATGGGCCCCGCGCCTTAAAAGACAGACCTTTCTGGGTTTGTAGACTTTGCAGCGTGGTTCTTATGCGGCTGCTTTCCAGCAACGAGCATTTATTCCGCCAACAAGAGGAAAGCAAACAGTTAGCAGTTCTCCATCAACAAGTAACAGAGCTAGAAGAGAAAGTGGAAGAATATAAGAAACAAGAAGAGGCCCGGGGATATCAGCCGTGCAGGACGGGTAAATCTGTACTGGCTCCTGAAGCAGAAGATGTCTCTGCAGTGGCCATAGGAAGCGAGGATTCGAAGCCTAGGATGGAGGACAATGAGATAGCGACAGAGGATTCGGAGTGCAGACCTGCGCCTGACAGGAATCACTGCTGACCAGGTGAGGCGCCTTAAGAAGGGAATGCACTGGACAACCTTTCGGCAAGTAATGGTGATGAGCAGGCGTCTGGAATCCTCCAAACCGAGGAGGCGGTTGTCTCCGCAACCAGAGATCCCTCACACACTCCAGAACGGAACATGCAACAGCCCACACCACCTTCACTGTCTCCGCTGCCAAACACTGCAATAAATCGAGAAGGTGCAGTAGGACCCCCCATCATTAATGGACGAACATGGCCAGAAGAAGACCTCAGCTTTGAAGCTCATTACCGTAGGAAGCAAAGAAGACTACTAGCAGCTGAAACCGAATGGGTGGTGGTAGGGGACTCTCTGGCATCCCGCGCCGTCCATGAGCTAAGAGCCGCAGCTGATGCTGCGCGATGCGGCTGGAAGATAGTCAGCGTGGCTGAAAGCGGAATGTCGCTACAAGACTTCTTCCTGCACAATGGGGATAACACAGTATGCAAGCCTAACACGAAAAGGATTCTGCTTCATCTGGAGACCAATGACATATGGCGTCGATGTCCGGAAAACGTCGTTACTGGATTTCGGAAGATCATTCGGTCGCTTAAGGAAAAGCAAGTTGAAGTGCTGATCTCCGGTATACTGCCGCGGTACATGTTTAGGAAGGAAGCAATTGAGCTTCATTTTCTGTTACGGGACCTGTGTGCGGAGGAGAATGTAACTTACATCGATAATTGGGAGTTTTTTTCAGCAAATGGACAGCTCTTGGCAAGGGATGGGCTTCATCTAACGAGCATAGGAAGTACAGCCTAAGCAGAGCGTTGGGCATATGCAGCCGGGAGCCTAATCAACCCAAAAAACTAAGCAGTGAGACCCAGCCTAGGGAAACAATGTGCACAGGACTGGATGGACAGATCAACGGAGAGGAGGGTAGGGGTAATAGGGATTCGGTAAAGGGCGCGAACGGTGGGTTGCTAACCCAACCCGAATCACAGAGTCATCCTCCTGTGGTTATCGGGGAGACACCCTCAGCTAGCATTACTAATAACATGAGGGACATGAGGCTAACTTAAGAGAAAACAAAGAGGGCTGGAGCAAGGGAAGAAAAAGCCAATCGAAGTCCACCCAGCTTAAAATTGGGTTCGCAAATGTCATAGGATTAAGGAATAGGGATAAATGGGAGGATATCGGGTCCTTGATCACCGATGGTAAATTTGACATTATCGGTCTGGCAGAGACGCATCTTCGGGAGGAAGAGATTCTCGCGGAAAGTAACAGGCTTTCGTATAAACTGCTCTCCAGAGGCCTTAACGATAAACCAAAAGGAGGAATCGGTTTAGTGTAGCGTAGCTCGCTCGACTTACAGCCTCTTCCTTGCACGGGGAAGGAGCATATATGGATGATAGTCAACAAAGTAAGGGTCAAGCTAGCCATATGTGTGGTATATATGGCAGTGGAAGGTGCCGACAAGGAGTGGAATAAACAAATCTACGCTTGTTTGCAGGCAGACATTAAAAGGTTTCCCCTACAGGGCTTCCACTTCGTAATAATGGGGGATTTTAATAAACACTTAAGTGAATTAGAGGGAAGAGATAATGCAAATGGCAAGCTTCTCCGTTCATTTGCAGATGACCAGGAGCTGACGATTGGTAACCTGCTGCCGGAATGCTTAGGGAAGGGTACCTGGACCAACAGAGTAGTTAGGTACACACTAGACTACATTCTGATAGATGCTGTACTTAGGGGAAGATTAATGGGGATGGTCGTCGATGATGCGAACAGCATAGGGCTGTGCTCGGATCACAACTTCATCTGGATAACGCTGAATATGGGACAAATAAAACCCAAAGGTGCCCCAAGGGTTAGCAGAGGTCTCCGGTGGGCCATATCAGAGGATATGGACTGAAGTGCATATACACAAGGGGTCGGAGAAAAACTTAAATCATGCGAAACGTTCTCGTACCAAGATTGGAGTCAAACAATTTTGCAGATAGGAAGGGAGAAAGTAGGTCTCAAGAATACTTGTGGAAAGCGTGATACATCACGAATAATTTTGAGCCAGGAAGCCAAACAGGCAGTCAAGCAAAGAAAAAAGCTTGCAGAGTGCACCGCCAACTTCTCAAAAGCAAAGATGTAGGGGTAAGCGTTACTGGCGGTATGTCAGAGGCCGGCAACAAACCCAAGAAGCAGAATATCTTGGGTTGCAGGATAGTCATGGTGTACTCAAGACACAGGAATCCGGCATCGTTCGGGTGTTAAAAGAGTATGCTACCAAATTTCTAAGCACGAAGGACTCAGAAAAGAGCGATTCGCACAAGATTAATGCGAATGATCATTCAGGGACAAGTGTAATTACGTATGAGGAGTTACATAAAGCTGTACATTGCCTGAAAAGTGGAAAAGCAGTGGGAGAGGACAACATTCCTAATGAGTTTATATAATCTCAGGGTGAAGCGGGTCTCAGGCTACTCGTAAACTTATTTAACCAATACTTGAAAGGTGAGGCGGTGCCAAGTGAATGGGGCAACACAAGAGTATCCTTGTTATATAAAGGCAAAGGAAAAGAGAGAACAAAGGTAGACAGCTATAGGCCAGTAGCCATCAGTAGCAATGCCTATAAGGTGTATGCGGGGCTTCTACGAGACCGGCTACAGAGGGAGCTTGAGGCTGGGGGTAGGCTGGTGTCTTTTCAAAACAGATTTTGGAAAGGGCGCAGAGGCAGCAATAATCTCTATGTGATAACTCAGCTGATCGAAGTAACTCAAAAATGGGGACAGCCACTGCTGATGGCGTTTCTAGACATCAAGGGGGCATTTGACAATGTGGACAGAGAAATTCTCTGGAGTCTACTAATTAGGTACGAAATCTCATCTTATCTAGTGAAGACCATCAGGTTGTTATATGAGGATACCTCGTATGCCATCAAATGGGGCAAATTCAAAACTAAGGGTATACGGGTCAACAAGGGGGTAAGACAAGGATGTCCGCTATCGTCAGTGTTATTCCTTGTGTACATTAATGAGCTAGGAATCTCCCTGAAGACATCCGGGCTGGGATACAGGGTGGGCTGTAACCGACTACCTGCTCTGATGTTTGCGGATGATATCAACCTCATCACAGAAGATAGCGATGAGCTGCAAACACTCCTAGATATTGCTGGGACTTATGGAGTAAAACATAGGCTTGAATATGGAAGTGATAAGTCAGGCGTTCTCGTGGTGAATGAGGATGGTCTGGTTCCTGATTCACGAACATGGTTCTTAAATGGAGAACCAGTTACACAAGTCGACCAATACGAATATCTTGGCGTGCTATTTCAAAAGAGCAAGAAGTACCTATCAGAAATGGAAGACAGAGTGAAGCTTAAAGGACAGCGCTTGGGTGGATTGACCAGGAAAATGGCATTCCAAACCTTCTCCCAATATGAAATGATCAGGGGGGTGTGGAAAGCAATTGGGGTACCTGCCGTGACATATGGAAACGATGTGTTATGTTATGCTCGCTCCATTAATCAAGACTTAGACTGCATGCAGAGGCAAAATGCCAGGGCCTCACTTGGTGCAAACAGGTTTACGGCAGTGGAAGCTCTGCAAGGAGAAATGGGGTGGTCAGGGTTTGAACCGCATGAGATGGCAAGCAAGTTGACATTCCTGCGGAGATTGTGGACCCTAGACAAGATGTGCCCAGCCCGGCAAGTGTATAAGATGATCCGAGGTCAGGGTTGGTCTACGCAATGGTTGTGCAGAGTAAAGAAGTTTGGGGTAAAGCTAGGGATCGATACATACAGAAAAGGACCATGGGCAGTATCAGACATGTCTATAACAAAGCTACCTAGAGCTTGGGAGGAAAAGATTTGGAGGAGAGGAATGGCCAACAAGAGCACCTTAGAAGTTTACCGAAACAGGGCAAAAATCGGCAAAGAAGCATGCTACGATAACTCTTATGGCAGCTCACTGTTCTTTCGAGCGAGGGCCGGGTCGCTTGAAACCAATCAGAGACTCAGTAAATTTCGTTCTGTGGATGCCACTTGTAACTTGTGCGGGGAGGGCTCAGAGGATTTGAGACATGTGATGTGTGTTTACCCTGCTCTAAAAGAGTGTCGGAAAGACAGGGAAATGCTAACATTGGAGAAATGGTTGTGGGTTGATGAGGAAGGGGCGGATATAAATGGAATCATGGTAGCAGCTAAAGGCCTGCTTCTGAATTTGTGGTCTCTGAAAAAGGAGAATGGATATCCTGCCCCTGAGGGAATAGTAGGGAAAGAAAGTGTAGTGTGATACCATCCACTATGGTAGCGCCTCCTATTGGAGGGTCCGTCACAAAGGATATGCTGCAATTTCAGTTCAGTCCAAAACCCATATAATGCGAGTCTATCTATGACAACTCCATAAGTAGTGACTTGCTCTTCAAAGCCAGAGCTGGATCACTGGAAACTAACTCCAGAACAAGACACTGGAAGGGCGGATCTACAGCATGCCCACTCTGCGCAGCCCCAATAGAAAATGTAGAACACGTTATCAAGGTCTGCCCGAAGTTAGGAGATGTCTTAGCCTCATAGCAACCAATACCACTGGACACCTTGCTAGGGCTAGCAGGTCAGGAGACTACTTCCCCTTATAATGTATAGGCCAAACAACGCCTGGTGATGTGGTGGCCACTCCACCAGATGTCATCCACCTAACCCTGGGCGACTAGCCTTACACAGGGAGGCACATATGCACTCATTGGTTCGTTCTCAAACCCTCCGTTAGAAAGGAGTAATTTGAATCTTGAATCTTGAATCTTTTGTGGTAAATGGATTTTTTCTAATTAGTAAACGATGTATATAGAAAAAAGAAACACAAACAAGACTAGTCATTAAGCTTGTTTTCGATGAACATGATATTTTTATTATTTAATGACATGTGACGAAATAAAAAATGTGCTGAAATTCGAAAACATAGGAGTCTGGCAGTGTGACCATTTCAACCTTACTCTGACATTTCCCTAACTATAACAGAAGGCAACATATGGGTGCAGAAGTTTTCCTTCTTTCCTTTATAAAATGTTGCCATGTATACTATCTCCACTTTACTATCCAGCTAATTTTGTGTCCCCTCTTCACACACCCTTGTTACTTTTAGGGGCCTAGGATCATTTATGAAAATCTCCATTCGGGAACTCAAAATTCTAATTTAGAAAATCGAAATCTCCATTCAGAAAGTGGAAATTTTGTTATTTCCAGTCTGAAACTTGAAATCCCCATTAAAAAAGTGAAAATTTTCATCCAGATAGTCAAAATTTCCATTTATAAAGTTGAGAAAGTTGAAATCTCCATTTAGAAATTGTAATCTCTATACAGAAATTGAAATCTCTATTCAGAAAGTGGAAATTTCTGTTCAGAAAGTGGAAATTTCTGTTCAGAAAGTCAAAATCTCCATTTAGAAATTGAAATCTCTATTCAGAAAGTTGAAATTTTCATTAAGAAAGTGTAAATCTGTATTCAGAAAATTAAAATTTTCATTTAGAAAATTGAAATATCCATTAGGAAAAATCAAATTACGCCCCTCCACCCTAAAAGTACTATTTTGAATGATTGCAAAGCTGTATTAAATTTAAGTGGACAGATGCCATAATCAAAAAGATTCCTAGCAGATAATAATTCAAACTATTAATAAAAGTGTGGTCGAGTGTTTCATATAATTTGTAATAAAAATACTGAAAAAACAATGTTTTTTAATCAGAATTATTTACGTAGTTTCCAGTTTATAAATCAGTTTGTTTTGTTACCAATTTCTAAGAAAAGCATACTTTTCATACGCTTAATTTTGCCTTATAAAATGGAGAAATTTTCCTATTATCTTCACACAAAGGAACAAAACAATGATATTAAACTAACATAATAGTGAAACGAGCCACAAAACCTTAATATTTCCGCATGTAACCATCCTCCTAAAGTATTATTCCTGCACATATCAGGAATGCATGATATGCGGTAATTTGCATAAAGGATCACGGGGAATGCGATGTTGTAAGAAATGAATATTCTAGAAGGTTGTGTAATCTCGCCACGCAGGTTGCCACCAGGTGATGTAATTGTATATAAGAGGAACCTCAACCGGCGGACTCAACCTCAAACTTCGTACGGTTTGAGTTCCTGTAAGTCCGCGGAGTAGCAACAGTTTTGTAATGTTAGTCTTTTACAAGTTTATGTTAATAAATAAGTTCGTGAAATTATGCCAATCGCCTGTGTTTTAGACTCATGAGGTCCGCACCGCAGGACCCTATACCCCTCACATGGTGAAGGTTAAGTTTTTTTCCTTCCTGAATTCGCTAGTGATCCCCGAACAAAAGAAGTGCGTGCAACTAAGAAACAATGGCTCTTAATGATAGAGCGAATGGTATATGTACTTGGGCGTGGACTAGTGCCAATATGCTGAATAATTCGAAAATTTTAGGCAAATTACCAAGTCCTAGTGGATTAGTGGCCCAATCTACTCCCGTGATTGATCGAAGACAAAATGTGTTGATGGACTTTGCTACACAGTGGCAGTTAGCATTACAGGCGTGGGGAGGATCTGCTTGTGTTTTGTTAACCCATGTGAACCATGTTATTTATGGGTGCCATATGGGGCAGCAAACTAGTATGCACGTCGTTTTATGACCTAGATGTGACTAAATGACGAACTAAATGTGACAGAATGTGACAGAACAACTTCAACCTATGGCCCCTCAACCAGTTTTCGTATATATGCGGACTCCAGGACCCATGTATGATGGAATTGGTGATGTTTCCGAATTCCTGAATATTTTCAAAGGCTTGATGCATTCTGGAGGATTGCCTATGGATGCATATGCAAGACGACTTAAGAGGTCATTTGACAGGCCAAGCTGTCAAGTGGTTTGCTACACGCAGCCAAGAGTTGCTCTTTTAGCAGCTCGATTGCGTCTGTTCATTGGGTCAATGGCGAATAGTCCAAGACTATGGCGCCAGTACGTCTCTAGAAAACAAGGAGCTAATGAATCCGTGTGCAGCTATTTGATAGAAATGACTTCTATGGCCTATTCGTTAAATACGGGTACGCCGGTGGGTGACACTTTTCAGGTTATTCTTTCTGGCCTGTTGCTGTGTTATCACTTGGCTTTGGGAGGTAGGCGGTTTGTGTCACTGGATGATTTATGGTTGCACTCAGCGGTCTGGAAAGGTCAAATGCCTTTAGCGTACCCGTTGAATTTTTGGCTCCACCGATAACAGTGCCTGTACCTGCAGTAGGAGGACAGCCTACATCTTCTAAAAATGTAGGGCTGTCAAAGATAGCTTGTTGTAGGTGTTCCGAGTTGGGCCATATTCGTAGAAATTGCCTTAAGAAAAAAGCTCCTTGGAATAAGGTGGCATCATTTACTGGTCCTGATGCAGCTGCTTGACTGGATTCTGGTTTCCTCAACGGCTGATTCATTTTTGCCAATACGGGCAACACCTGTGCTGGGTGCTCAGGATGTTTCGTGGAAAAAGTGGTCGGGTTCCCCGACGGAAATGTTGTCCATTGGCGACCGTACTGCTATAATGACGGTGGATACAGGTGCAGTTTTGTCTGTATTATTAAAGGACTATTTGGCACATTTTTGTCTGACCCTGATGCCATCAAGACCTTTGCAAAGACTGATGTGTCGCAGCGAGATATCCATTTTATAGGAGAAACAAGCTGTTGTCGTCATAGGAGGACTTAAATGTGTTCATCGGTTTAATGTGCTGGAGCACCCAAATAAGTGGCCTTGTTAGGTTGGGATTTTCGTCAGTGCACTGGACTTGTGGCATTGCTAATGTCACATTCATTTTGTTATCAGGATTCCTCATTGCAGGAATTCCCTTTTGCACGTAGTAATATTATGATAGCCCCTCATCTTCGGGTTGTGCAGGAACAAGTGCCTCCTTTTCCGAACGTGGATTCACAAGTACGGAGGGCAGATGAAACCTTTAGACTTTAGGTGCAGTTGTTGCAGCCACTTGTGCTGCCTCCTTGCTCTGAATCTACTGTGATGTGTATGCTCCCAGAAGGGGCTTGTAAAGGTGATCTTGTGTTGGTTGACGCGCTTCCTTTGGAAGAAACATCGGCGTGGGCTGCGCGTGGAATTATGTCCATTAAAGATAACCGTTTTTTTTTCAGATAGCCAATTGGACGGCTGAGACGTTGGCATTGGAGAAGGGTGCATTGATTGCATCCATTTCTACAATTGAAAATCCTGAGTTGGTATCTATGACCGGAACAGAGGACCATGGTCCAGGCATAGGGTTAGCTGATGCGTCGGCGGATGATTTATTATTTAAGCCATTGTTAAATCTGGGCCCCACCTTGTCAAAAAGCCAGCGTAGGAAATTGCCTCATTTGTTATTATGTTTTCGTCTGGCATCCAGGAGTTG
The DNA here is from genome assembly GCA_034698625.1 of Julus scanicus. Lineage (NCBI taxonomy): Eukaryota > Metazoa > Arthropoda > Diplopoda > Julida > Julidae > Julus > Julus scanicus. The sequence continues at coordinate 12,349 of JAQGBW010002270.1, forward strand.
GGATTAAGTAAACTACTGCCACATTCAGTGGATACGGGCAATAGACGACCTTTAATGGGGGATTTGTGAAATCGTTAAACAAGAATTAGCTTAAATGTTGAAGCAGGGGTGGTTATGCCTAGTAAGAGCCGTTACTCTAGCCCGAGCCATTACTGCCCAATGGTATTGGCAAAGAAGAAAGATAAGTTAGTAAAATTTTGTTATATTATCATAAATTAAACCAAAATACTTTCACCCCATAAATGAGGACGTTTCTATTCACCGGCCAAGTAACATCACAGGCCTATGGATAAAGCCCAGATGCACTACTACAACCAAAGAAAATATGTTTCCCCATGAACAGCCTACAGAATAATGGGCAAAGTATGAAGAAACTACCAGGTGCTCAGCTGTAGAAGTTTCCATTTACCAGAGAAGTCACTTCACAGGCCAATGGAGAAAACCCAGATGCACCACAACAAGCAAAGGAAACATGTTTCCCCACGAACAGCTAACATAGTACTAGGCAAAGTATGCCGTAACTACCAGGTGCTCAGCTGTTTATCTATCATTAGAACCAGCCAGCCTCGATGCCATCTTTATGAAAGAGCTTACCACCTATAATTTTGGAGGGGCCATCATCCTGATGGGAATATGGCTCTACTAGTTGGCCCAGGCTCAGCAATACAATTATCACTCAAAAAAGCAAGGAACAAGGACCACATCAGGGTGGACAACTCAATTCTGCGTGGTTCGTGCAGGGAGCATTGTCCTAGGGAAGACTGACTATGATGGGAGTCATTCAACAAAGAACAGATGCTGGGGACCCTGGATGATTATCATGGTGGCTTGGACCCTGCTAGTGTTGTCCCCCCCACCTAACTCACATTGTTTCCATTGTGTTTCCACCTCCTCACCAATGCTCCCAAGCATCCCAAGCATTTCTTAATATTACTAACATAAAGCGGCCTCCACCACTATTTTTTTCAGCCGTATCCAAAGTAACACTCAACGTTTGGCCAATGTTGGGTAGTAGTTGGCACGATTGGCAAAGGGTTGGCATTGGCAAACGTATGTTGGCTCAATGTTGGCTCAACATCAGGTGGCAACCGTGGCAAAAGCTTAGCAATATTATGTTTGCCTAACGTTGTCTGCCAACCAACAGCCAATTGTTAGCATATGTATGTTGGACCAACGTTGGCTCAACGTCGGATGGCAACCGTTGGACAAAGCTTAGCAATGTTATGTTGGCCTAACATTAGCTCAACGTCCGGTGGCAATCGTTGGCAAAAGCTTAGCAATGTTATGTTGGCCCAACATTAGCTCAACGTCGGGTGGCAATCGTTGGCAAAAGCTTAGCAATGTTATGTTGGCCCAACGTTGTCTGCCAACCAGCGGCAAATTGTTAGCACACGATTGTTGGCATAACGTTGGCTCAACGTCAGGTGGCAACAGTTGGCAAAAGCTAAGCAAATTTATGTTGGCCCAATGTTAGCTCAACGTCGGGTGGCAACCACTGGCAAAAGCTTAGCAAAGTTATGTTGGTCCAACGTTGTCTGCTAACCAGCGGCTAATTGTTGGCAAATTACCGTGGCTCAACGTCGGGTAAATGGTAGTGTTGTAATGCTTTGTGTAATTACCCTATTTTATACACTTTTATAGTAACTAATACATTTTTTGGTATACATATATATATATATATATATATATATATAGTTATTTTTTATTTTAAAGGAAAAACCCCTATTGTTCATGCATTACCTCTTCCTTACTTCCATCAAACTCAAGCTGACCCAATAGCTTAGAGGTAAGATGCTGGTTTGCCATGCCTATGGTCAGTGGTCCAAACCCTTTATGTGTATGTATTTTTAAGCTATTTATTGTATTTATATCTGTTCATTTATGTATGTATGCATGATAAAAATGATGGGACGTCATTATTCATGGTTTTATAAATGATTTAATTAAAAATTTGAATGTTTGAATTTACCGCCTAATTTACCTGGCTCAACATTGGCTGCCAACGTAGTGCCAATATATTTACTTTGGCAAAGCAATGTATTCCCAACATTAGCCCAATATTTTTGACAACATTTAGTTAACATAATTTAGTAGCCAATGTTGGCCCAACATAAAAATGCCCCATGATGCAATGTTTTCCCAACATATAGGGTTGACGTTGGGCCAATGTTGGCATGCCAACCTAATTATGTTGGCTAAATGTTGGCATGACAACCTAATTATGTTGGCCCAATGTTAGCACAACATACAGGGCTAATGTTGGGCCAACATGATTTGTTTGGTATTTCAGCATTGGCTTAACGTTGGCTCAACATTGGCTTTTTATGTTGGGCCAACATTACACAATGGAGCAATCCTATGTAGGCCCATCGTTGGTTTACCAACATTGCTTCAACATTGGCACAACATTTTTGTGTTACCTGGGATGCTACTTTTGACAATAGGCGGAATCAAGTTAAACCCAGGGCCCATCACAAGGAACCCCAGATCAAACTCACTCACATGAGGAACGAGGAACACCAACCCAACCACAGACAAAAACAATCCCTTTACCCCGAGTGCTACCATCATCAGATCACCACCCACATCCCAAGCAACCCCCCCTCAACATAACCAAACCACTATACCAGATATCCAGTCACCCACTACCTCAACGGAACTTGGTGGAAAAAGAAGTGCGGACGACTCTGTCACACCCCCTGCAACTTCCATACCACCACAACCACACCATCATCAACTTATCCCTAATTCCCTTGTCAAGGAATCCCTGGAAGTACAACTGACATATATGAAGTCAAATGCAGAGAGACTAACAACAATAGATACTTAACTGGATACCAACCTAAATGCCCTTCAACAGCAGCTAGATGTTGTGAAGAACAATCAGGCTACAATGACACCGGATATTAGTAACCTCAGGTTTGATGTGGATGAGCTAAAACGTGGGCTACAGAACGCGGGCGGGGTCTACCATTCGAGGAAGTAGAGCTGCGTACTGTTCAATTAGCCTTTTCCTCAGACCATCACCACATGGACCCAACACAGCCGAGAGCTTTTTCATTTGATAAACATCCCTACAACAAATATGTATCGCTGGAGGCAGTGCATCCCTTGGGCAGAGCCTCCACGGAATGCCCTACTCCCCTAGTCATCATTAAATTCTCTCACAGACCAGACTTCGACACTTTCCTTACCACACTGATTAATCATCTACCTAGCCTGCACTTGAAACCCGGTCTGGGAAGACTAGGGGTCGAGCGCAGCTATTCTTGCTTCACCCTAGCAAAACGGAAAGTTCTCCAACCCCAATTCTCTTATCTTAAATCCACTATGTCTCATCCCGAACTTATAGGCAACACTGATCTACAATAGAATATCGTACAAAGTCAATCTAAATACCAAAACTAACTCCCCTGCTCCAACATGGATACTACCCTCCTTACCCCAACTCAAACACAAAACGGGACGCAACATTTAACGGACAATCCCAATCTAATCCCTATACCACAAAGAACCAGACAATCACGCCAACCCAACCAACCAACTTAACCATCTCCCCCAACACCTAACCAACACAACCTACAACCAAGGATCACCCCATTTCTATCGCTACATCCTTATTCCACCCCACCCCTAAACCAGCCTCCTCCTAATACCTAATCTTTTACCAACAATAATACTACTCATGTGGAATGTGGCTGGGCTCTCTTCAATGTTGATGGACCATTCGGCCTACAGTGTCATCTTGGAACAGGACGTCGTCTTCATGTGCGAGACATGGGCGACAGCATTGCAGGATGTCCGGGCCAATGCCTTTTAAGACATTGACACCCCTGCCATGAGACTACATACCTCAGGGCCGGGCCGCCTTAGGAACTAAATTCATGATATCAAAATCTTGCTTTACAGTTCCTTAAATATTAGCTAAAACTCCCTCGTACACAGTAATATGCCTCCAACCACGGTCCAATGGGCCCGACCTTACTATTGTCGGCATCTATAATTATCATATGATCAGGGATCCCTATGTGCAACTGGCAGGGATACTCTCCCTTCAAGCTTCCCATCCTCCAGCTTCAATATTGATGGGTGACTTCAACGCTACAACAGCCAATAACAATGACACTCCCTCCATAGGTAACTTAAATCCCCACATTAACCTCAAGCGTTTATCCTCTGACCTCACACTAAATAATATGGGCACTAAATTACTCCAATTCTGCGAGGCTCATTAATCAACCATCCTAAATGGTCGCACAAGAGGGGATTATTTTGGAGCCCCTTAAATCCATAGCTGGTCTAGACATACTCCCCACAACTACCTCTGACCACTTCCCCGTGAGACTATCCATCAATAAACGAAAACAGCACTCAAGATTGAACTTGTTTGCTCCTTACCCAAAAATAAACTTTAGCCCTTATGAGGAGCTGTATAAAAATATCTTTTCTAAGATCCTAACCCCTGTAAGGGCCCAGCCGGGGCTCTTGATTCCAATAGGCAAAAGACAGCCGTAATGCAAAACAGAACCATGTTTATTTTTTCATAAACATCACGGTGATCACAATTAATTTGCCCGCCGACTTGCGGGACTTATAAATGGTACAAAATAGTAAAAGCATCTAACAGGTTGACCGACCAGGTCGAACCCCAAAACTAAACTGCCTCCCTGCTGGCCCAAACTCCCTTATATATCATGGGCAGCAGGAATGCGGTTCATTCCTGAACCTTCCTAATTGGTTACAACATTCCCGTAAGGGCAAAGTACGAATTAACATTCAACACAGGCAAGGAATGCAATCCCTTCTCGAATGTTCCAATTGCACAATCAAACCCGTTAATCAACATACCAATATGGTCAAAGTACATATTATGGTTACACTGTGATTAAAGTGGCCAAGGTGCACATTCCAAGCACCGTCCTTAACATTCCTGCCATGCGCAGGAGTGCCCTCCCTGGGATCGTCACACCCCCCACACTCGCTACTGCTCCTCTGCAATAAATATGCATCCCTCCATAACATTATACTCAACAACCTTAGGCTAAATAACTTAATCTCCACAACATATCCGTTTGCCCCTCGCCCTAAGCATGCTCCCTGGTTTTCACTGGCGTGTCAGTCTTAAATCAGCCTTGGTCTCAGCAACCAAAACTTTCATGAAACATCCAAGCATGAAAGCAGCTACCCAAAGAGCCAAAATTAGGACCCAGATGTAAGCCACTTACTAAAAAGCCAAGGCCGATCACAACAGAGCTTGGCATACTGAACTAATGGGGGCAAAAAACTCCTCAGAATTCTGGAAATTAATCAATCATAAACGCTCAAAATCTACCCCATCTCACAATCAAATTTCTAAACACAACTGGAAAAATCACCTCCTAAAATCTTATCCTCCACCTATAATTGTATAAAAAAAGCTACAGACACGTACATATACAAACTAAGGACAGCTACTCTTGCCCGTACCATACAACAGCCCCCCCTAGACTTGCCCTTCACTAAACAAGAAATCCTACAAGCAATCAACAAGACCTCTTCCAAAAAATCACCAGGCCACGACCTCATCCCCACAGACCTCTTTAAAAATATTGCCAACAATCCTTTAATTGACGAATTATTGACAGTTTTTAACTATACACTATCCACTCACATCTTCCCACCGGAGTGGACTAACAGCGACATATTCCCCATACAAAAAAAAGGTGACAGAAATAACCCAAATAATTACAGATCCATCAGTCTTGAATCAAATCCAGCAAAGTTGTACATGTCCCTGATCACCACACGAACCCTCAAAAAAGCAACCCTTAACCTCATAATTCCCACCGAGCAATCAGCTTTCTTAAGTAGCAGGGGCACCAGAGACAACCTGGCTATTCTGAACACAATTATTAGAAGACTTCCCCGACCCAAATCCCCTACCTTCACCTTCATGGCAGATAAAGTCCGGGCATTTGACTCCGTCAGCCACGCTATTCTTTGTGCTAAACTGCGGGCAATGGGTTTCCCCCTCACTTTCTATTAAACATATCCATGTGTTACAGTCAACTCTCCTGCCAAATCAAAACGGCGGAGATATATACCCAACCCACAAAAATAACCTCAGGAGTCTTACAGGGTGACCCTCTCAGCCCCCTACTTTTCATTTTATTCCTCTCAGATCTGCAGGAGTTTATGCCAAAATCTAGAGGGTGTGTGATGGACGGAACCCATGTTCATTGCTTCCTGTATGTGCATGTCGTTCTGCTGATGACCCCCACCAAACAAGATCTAAAAGGGGCCCTCTCCAAATTTTATAAGTACATGCAGCTCAACTCCCTCGAGTTAAACCCATCTAAGTCCAAGATCATCATTTTTAGCCGGAGGAGTCGAAAACCACCTGATAGACCATTCTTATGGGGTGGGACCCCGCTTGAGATAATGGACTCCTGGAGCTTCCTCGGCGTGAGGTTCCATCACACAGGCTCCCCACAGGTGCATCTAAATGCAGTAAAGAACAAATTCAATAGACAGGCATATCTTTTAACTAAACTGTTCATACATAAAAAACTGAATCACATCCCTTCACATCTAACACTTTTCTCCACCATACTATCTCCCATCCTAACCTACAGTGCATCCCTGTCGGCGTGGATTGTCCCTTATGCCTTGGACGCATTCCAGGAGCGATTTCTGCATAGGGTGTTTTGGCTGGGCCCTTATGCCCCGGCATATCTGCTGTACAATGAGACCGGGGCAGTCCCTACCAACATAACCCTCTTCTCTCTAGCATTCAACCTGTGGGAGGCGGCCGCAAAAACACCACCAGCGGAGCGCTCTCTTTCCCACCGTCTATTTTTATCATGGCTTGATCATCCCTCCAATACATATAACCTTTTAAAGCACCTTATAACTAAGCTACAACTTCCACAACATAACCCACACTTAGTCACATTACTATCCCAATATTCAACTGCAAACATTATATCTCTAAAAAAGAAAACCATAGAGGAAGCTCACAGGCGGTTCCATACCTCCATAGTGGATAGGATTTACTAATCTGCCCGCCCCTACAAATTTCTTAATTCTTCCTCCCATTGCCTACAACCATACCTGAATCTAAACATTCCCTTTTTCTTAAAAAAAATTCTCCTTCATCTCTCCGCCTCAACCTAAATAGTACATGGAACAAAAATGGATACATCCAAATTTCACCACAGCATCCCTGTCCCCTATGCACTGCCAAATCCTAAGACTGGCATCATCTTCCTTACACATGCGATAACCCCCTCATCCTTGCAACCAAAGCACGTTCACACTTACCACCCCATCACAGCAGTGGAAGTATGCCATTTCTTTTAACTAACATTAATAATAATCACCCTACCTTATAGCTAACCTTTCGCATTGCCAGCATTCTAGTCACCACCCAACAGTCAGCAGTCAAGCTTTGATTGAATTTTGTGCTTTGCTTTCACATACATTTATCAATACTGATGTAACTAAGATGTGATGATGCTATGCAGGGTTCAGCATGGTTTGCAACACTTGATATGATGTCTGGATATTGGTGGGTACCTATGAGTAAATATAATTAGGAGAAAACTGCTTTTTCCTGTTCAGAGGGACATTTTAAGTTCACACATATGCCGCTTGGTTTATGTAATGCCCTAGCTACTATGCAGCGAGGACTGGATCAGGTTTTTTTTACAGTTTAAAGTGGGAAGCCTGTTTAGTTTACCTTTATGAAATTAATGTGTTTGCCCCTACTTTTACGTTATTTTAAACATGATTAACGGCAGTATTTCAGATTTTAGTGTTGCATAATATCCGATTAATGCCTTCAAAATGTTTTTACAGATTCGAGCATGTACGTTATTTGGGGCATGTTGTGAGTGCCCAAGGAGTTGCTACTGACCCTGATAAGCTGGTAGCCGTTAAAAAAATTCCAAGGCCTGAGACAAGAAAGGGGGTTAAGCGTTTTTTGGGCCTGTGTGGTTATTATCGTAGATTTATGGAGTGTTTTGCAACTATTGCAATACCATTGATTAATTTAACACAAAAAATGTTCTATTTCTTTGGTCCTCGTTGTGTGAAAATAGTTTTTCTTGATTGAAGAAGGCCCTGTGTACGGCCCCTTTTTTAGCTATGTTTGTTTGTTTGTTTGTTTGTTTGTTGATTTTTAACGTTGGCCTATTTCTGCAACACGAGGGCTAAACACCAACG